>JAHZMY010001941.1:0-12549 GCA_027743915.1 Seira sanloemensis | reverse complement strand
ATTCCATTGACTTCCGTATACTCTGTTGTAGCGACAGTCGCGTTGTCACTACAAGCATCATTTATGCCACAAACTGGGAAGGGGGCAACTAAACTATGATTCATCACATCAGGAGTAAAGGACTCCGGACGCTGAGGGAAATTATACTGAATATCTCTATTTTTCATCTCAAAACTTTGACCGTTACTCTTTACAAAGGACTGAATATTTGAAGGGCGCTTAAATTTAGACTCATGAAAAGGAAAGAAATTAACTGACTTTTTTACAAAGGGATTACGTGGGCTACGATCCCGCAATCGTAGCCTTTCTAGTTTAAAGAAACGTCTGAAAAGGGATTTGTAGTCGGCTCTTCGGTCCTTGGATTATCGTGAAACAATGGCTGAGACGGGGCTTCAAATTGCCATGGATTATCTTCCAAGCTATTCATTCTTGGGGTCTGCGAGGGAATTCTATGGTTTGGATGACTTTGGTGAAACTGATTTCTAGGTGGGAAACTAGACTGAAAATTGCGACCGTTATTCTGAAAAGGGCGGGGGTTTTCCTGAGAAAAATTTCGGGGCCCACTATAACCAGAATTGAAAAACTGAGTACGGGGAGTTCTGTGTGGCCAAAAATTTGATGTTTGCATGGCTTGGCTCGTGTTCTGTGCAGGTTGCTGTACATTTCCGCTATTAAAAATGTAATTTCTAGCAAAATGCCCGGGCTTATGACATACGAAACAAAGCCTATTATACGATGAAAATTGTCCGTTGGGACTCAGATATGCATTATTTCTGCCTCCATTTGGCACAACACGGTTCAATTGACCGTTAAGCGAAAAAGAAGATGAGCCATACTGATGCTGGGGAAAATACTGTGGCGCGCGTGGACTTTGCGTTATGCTTTTGTTCTCTTCAACGATTTCAGCAAATTTTCTAAGCCGCTTTATGAATTGCCCTACATTTTCTATGTCCTGCGAGGAAAACTGGAACTGCAAGTCCATTGGCAACGACCTGATTAAATTTCGTATTTTTCTTTCGTCGCTCATGTCCCTATCTATCTCTTTCAACAGTGCCAGTTTTTGAGTCACAAAAATCTGTGGGTCATCTCCTACCTTAAACACTAAGTCTTTATTTTTCTTCCTATTCCATGCTTGTAACGAAGAATGATCAAAGAAAACTCGCATTTCCTCTGCGACATTTTCCCAGATGCCCTTAAAATGCGCCTCGCTCCTACTCAAATCTCGTTCTGCGAGTACATGCTGGACAGAATGCCACCAGTTTAATGCATCAAGTGTAAGAAATCTTTCAAAATTTGAAACTGCGAATTTAAATGTGACCTGAAAATTGACTATGTCCTGCTCGAATTTCGAAATCCACTCTTCTACATTGCTACGACCGTCGTATGACCTGACTAACTTAATTGCCTCAGCTAAATTAAATGTGCTGATGGTGATGTTTGGAGGAAGCCCTCCGCCACCTTGCTCTGCCATATTTTATCTGTTAATTTTACAAACCTGGTATATCTCAGCGAAGATTAATGACCCTGGGGCAATATGAGGTGGGAAGAATGGAAATGTACGCTTATCGGGATGCTCAGTCGGAATGGATGGCACGAATGTCGAAAAACTGGAATAAAACAAAACAACTCATAAAAATATGCCTTATCAAGTATTTTCGACACTTTTTACCACGCTCCACGGGATGATTGACAACCAGAATCTACTAAATCAGAAAAAACACGGATTCACATTATTACATTGAAAAAACAATTTTAGACCGCACCAAGCATATATATTTTTTCAAAAACTTTTTAGGGCAAAACTCGACTTGGTTGTGAGGGTATCAGGAGTTTTAGGGAATCGTACAAAAATATAAAGAAAAAAGGGAATTGGGGCCACTTGAGACGTTGGGAAAAAATCGACACGAATTTACGACAATTTGAAAAAATACTCCTGAATTACCGACAAAAATTTTTGCCCAGAAACACTTGAATTTTAAAATTTTTGTATTTTTGGCTTACCTGAAATATTATCAAGTATCCCTATTCGATACCCCGCAGCTCCACCACTTGTGGCACCCGGATAGATTCGTCTTGGATGAATTGTATTATTTGACACTATACGAACTTAAATGCGGAATAACTGAATACGAAACGACTGAGTTTATGCTAGGGGACGATTGACTTTTAATTACGAAAAGGAAATAGTAACTCGGAAATATTATTACAATTCTCAAATTACCCTGACTTAACTACTATTTAAATACCTAACTGAATTACTAACTGAATTACTAACAAGACTATAAATTACTCTCAGCTCTTCTTGGCTGAACCTCCAATCTACGAATGATACCCGCTCCATGCAAGGTGGGATCTACTTATACCTTCTGCTTTACCATTCATCGCTATACGAAAAGACCTACCGAATAGCCGACGACTCATGCGAGATAATAATTACTCGCCCTACCTAAGCCTAGCTAAAACCTAACTGACAACTTTACAAAACATATTCTTTCTTGAACAAAACGTTTCTAACTTTCAACTGACAATTCTCTGACATAATCTCAAAGCTACCTAACACTATTTTACATAATCCTCAAACCATTTTTACAACATACGCCTTTTGCGTGGACTCGGATCTTCCCAACTACGCCAAGTGAGAATTCGCCGTTGGAATAAAATGGAAGATCAGCAAGCGTTATATATATTTTATACTTTTTTCGCGTTTCTCATAAAAGAATACTTTACTCTTGCTTATATATATAACTAGTGTAAGCGATGTAGTTGGATCATGGTACACATTTTCTTCACTGCATTTATTGATCGTTATAAGCATAGCGCCTCACTATAATTCAGTCAGCCAACTTGATTTCTACAATTTCGTCGAATCAACTAATGATTCGCTTGTTGTCCATTCACCATTCATTCCAGCATTAACCAGTTTATAAATTTATGAAGTGATTGCAACATTTGAAATGTAAATGTACAAATTTTTACTTATTAATTCATAAGCAGGAAAAGTTGCTTGTCTTGAGTTAGCCTATTACTCACACAGAATCTAAATAAAACAGATACCAATATTACATTTATATTATAAAAAAAAATTATCGATTCTTATTCTCTGAATTAAACTCTTATTGCACTAAGTAGTTCTTTTTCCGTTGAACTCGACGGGATTATCGTCGGTAAACAGGGAAAGAGTGTCTGTCTATCGCAGTCAAGCAACACATTTCCTAAAAATGAGAAAAAGCCTAAAGCATATCTTCCGAGTTAAAAAAAGCCTGTTTTTTCGATTTATAAGCTTTGACTTTGATCCATGTGGACAAATAGAAACAGAGGCGGGGAAAAATTGAAGCAATGGATAGTATTAATGTGAAAAGTGTCAGATAAAATTGTCTACGATGAGAAACGGAGGTGTCGATCAAAAAAGAAAACATAAAGGGGCACACATTACACTCACATTCATGGGACTCCAAAAGATGAGCAAAGGGTAGGCACTATCACAAAGCTACGGATTCTTAAAAAATATGTATTGCGTTGAATCTTTTTCGATCACGAAAGTAGACAGGCATTTCCTTTTCTCCAAAGCAAAATATTTCCTCAGCAAACATAAAATTGGGTCTTCAACGGCATAAAATTCTCTAAACTGTCTTACACATATTGTCAAGAAGGAACTTTTTGTGCAGTTGCTTGAGAATTTTGTTGGTACTTGTCGTTTTTTATCTTGATCCCATGTCCTATACTCACTACACTATACGTTTTGTTTTCATTTCTTGAGAGAAGCTAACAAAATGCAAAATGGCTCCATTTGGAGGGATTTCTACCATTTCGGATTCCATGCATTCTTCTTTGCACTTTCCTCCCAAGAAATGTAATCCTTTCTTGACAAATGATGGACAGGATATTGTATTTCGAATATTGGTTTGAAGAATTGTGCACAAAATGCTGTCAATCATCTGTGGTCATGAACACACGATTCTCCCATCGATTTTTATGACGTGATCAATAAATACGAAATCATGAGTAGAGGAAAATGTGGGACAGAGTAAAAGTTTTTGTAACTTTAAATTGTTCTCTGAAGTGGGGTTCTTTGATAGCACGTATTAGCGGAAAAAAACCTGCTTTTCCTTATAAGTCATCATTTTCCGAGTAGTAACAAGAGAACTGAATAGGGCATGAAATACAATTTATTTTTACTGGAATAAAATCTAATGACTCCATTTAATACATATACCTTGTGTTCATGCGTGATGTGTATATGCAACTTTTTTGCAAACTGTGAAAGAAAATTCATTACCGATGCCGATAATCTTGAGATGAAGAGAATTCATGCTACAAATTCTTTTTAGACTTTATCTGTTCATATTGATTACGAAAAGTAAGCTTGAGCGCAGAGACTTCATTCGAGTTCAAACCATTTGAAGCATGGAATTTGTAAAGGATAATTGGAAAAGCAAGCCTGACATGAAATGACGCTTTCAACGGTTTTATATTAGATGAATGATTCGGTTGAGGAGTGAATAAGTTTTGGTTTTTTAGAAACGCTTTGATCGTTCAAAGTATAAAAGTGCTAAAGAAATCTTGCAAGGGGTGTGGAGATAAAAAATGGGTTTAAAATGGTGGATAAGGTTCACCGTTAAATTAAAGATTAGTTGAAAGATATCCAAAAAAATATGTACATACAAGTATAAGGGAGTGATCTAACGGTCGGTCTTATTAACTCATCTTGTGCGTAAGTAAAATGCAGTCAAAAGAATTCTCTATGTATCATTTCAGCAGCAGTTCCAGAGAAAGCAGTTTCAGAATTCTTTCATTTTATTTTTACTTAATGTCCATGAAAAATAAGTGCGTTTCAACTTTCATTAAAAGAAAAGGGGTATAAGAAAAAGAGTGCACTCATTCATATAAGAATTTCCAAAGAATTCCTTTTGTTATACTTTCTTTTGTTCTCATTTTTTATGTCACGCTACAAGTTTTGCAGAGGACAATACCATATCTTCAGAGGCAAGCGCGAGTACATCATCCCTGGTGAACTTAGCCACGATTGCCGAACAAAGTACATAAAAGTACATGTTTGCACATGTAAAAGCTTTTTTGAGATTTTAATTCAAGTACCTAGATAGAATATGTATACGAGATAGTTCCGCAAACTAATACATATAGTAAAATTGTGGGGTAAATCCCTATTTTTTAACCTTCAAACATGTTGGATTCAATGTAATCAGGCAAAATGTGTATGGCATAATTCCTCTTGACATTAGGATACCACGGACCATATATACATTGTAAAGGTCAGTTCAAGAGCCGTTAGGTGGTTTTAAAGCGAAACCACGTTAGTACAACTTTCCTGTAAATGTTAATGATGCGGTAGGAAGTTCCACGGTCTCTAGTGTAGCTTTGACCTGACATAGATTGCTGGAAGTGCTTGCGTAAAACGACAGACTAGAAGTGCAACCTTCGCCCAGTCCAGAAACATTTTAGTAACTTTCAGGAAAAAAGTATGACATCAGCAGTATCCCAGTTCTTGGAAAAAATTAAGTATAGGCAGACATTTAAATGGACGGAAGCAAAAGATAAGTTTATACATGGGCTTAAAGGTTTTTATCTGTATGCAAGTAAAGTACGCATGTCTTACAAAAATTTAACATTGCCAATTTAGCATTTTCTCACAGTAGACATTTACGTATGACATACTAAATACTTGTCCTTCTAACTTCTATAACTAAGTGACACGGCTGAGATCACAAGACTGAACACTAAACTGAAAGATGAGACAGAAATAAAACTTTTCTCCATTTACTGAAATTTATGATCTGTCCGCCGTCCTTGTAATAATATTTTGCTTCTTTAATTGAGTTTAATCCTAAGAGTCTCTACCCATTAATCTACCTATTTTAACCCAACTAATCCATTTAAGCCTCAGAGAGTTTCTTCATCAAAAGCGTGGGTAATTATAAAAGCGAGAAAGTACTGTCAAGACTTGTCTGTCAAGCAGTTTCTGAGATTGAATGAGCTATCTCATTGTACTATTCGTCGTCTAAAAAGAAAGCATATTTTCAGGTCTGCATTCAACCACAAAATATATACCCGTGTATATACTACAAATAATCTTCCAATGTCCACCCAGTAGACTTAACTGAAACAGCAGACGACAGAATATTTAAAACCACCAAGCAAAGTACACCATAATATTTTAAATTCGCATACACACACAAATGAAACAATACCAAGAATGTGGTCGCACAACTCTAAACAAGGCACTTTATACAACGACAAAAATTTGCTTGTTAAGCAGTAAATATATAGATTTTTTGTAAACCCTCAGCTTTAAATTCNGGTCGCACAACTCTAAACAAGGCACTTTATACAACGACAAAAATTTGCTTGTTAAGCAGTAAATATATAGATTTTTTGTAAACCCTCAGCTTTAAATTCAGCTCAAGCGCAAGACTTTCACCAGCTCATTTTCTCGTCCATGCAAAAATGTATGCTATATTTTTTTTAACAAAAAGCTTATGTTCCCCAATCGAAGAAAGTTGTATCTTCACAAAGCAACGCCACCAAACTGGAACGATGCAATCATCCATAAAAAAGTCCGTTAAAATGCTAAAATATCCACATAAAATAAAAATATATCATGCGAAATAACACAATTTAAATATAGAGGCAAGATATTGCAAGCAGAAGCGGGATATCCGTGCTTACGTAAAGCATAACCCACATCCCAGTCCCAATTTAGTTTGTCTGCACATCTCTCCTCTTGTCCTTCACAATTCATAATAATGTGTATTTATAATAAATATAAAACTTTAGGCGAAAATAATATGGAGCTATTAAAAAAGTTATATAGGGATGCGCTACGGAATCGCCCCGTCTCCGCCATGAGACATGAGACTGCGGGCGGCTTGTTCAGCCGACGAGGCTGATTCTTTTGCCAAAAAGTAAAAGGGAAAGGAAAAGTTTGCCTTCTTCACTTCTAATTCCTACTTTCGCTTTACAGTCGAAATGAAAGTGTAGTGTTATCCTGCATCTTTTGGTTTCTTTTTTTTCTGCAAACTCGGCTCATTTTTTCCAACAGTTTTTTTGTGTTGCTAATGCTGGTTTATTATTGGCATCAGTGCCTCTACTTGTAAATCAACGGAGCAGAAATCGGTCAACCAAGTACACTTTCCAAAAGTATCATTCTATTTGAAATACTCCTCAAAGTTGCTTTCACACAAGGACTGAAAGTGAGAGAAATGAGTGTAAAGCTACGTACGTACAAACTCGTGTTTCCCTTCTTACATTTTGTCCCCTTTTCCAGCTCCAGGAAAAGGAGATGAGAATTTAAGAAGACCTCGCGCATTCAGTCCCCTCGTAGAATGGAACTCGTCCAAGAAAATAAAGCCTAGATGAAAAGTCCAGATGTATCTTTAAAATGAATGAGCATGTAATATGCAGTAAATTGGAAAAGTAAGCAATTTTAACGTTTTTTTACATTTCTTCGAAAATATTCAGTTTCTCCCCCGCGTCTCTTGGAGCTTCCTTCCTGCCGTTTTTTTTGCTATGTACAAAAGCTTATTATACCATTCCCCAAATTCGCCACTGCGATTTGGCATGTAGCTATACAACGTAAACACAGGGTATTTAAATGAATCGCAGCAGTGTGTCACATTTATAGAAAGTTTAGGGTCTGAAAAGAGTTTTGTGAAAATGTATATTGGCTGTGCCACATCTATTAATGATGCTATTGAATGTTTTTGCCCATCTTTCTTCAATAAACCCGGCTTACTTTTGTTGATCCAAGGGTAAAAGTAGTAATGCTGGGGATAAATCCAATTTTTTTATATTTCCAGCTCCCTTTCCAGGAGATGGCACGTTTTCCGCAAACATAGGCATCTCACACAGAAGTTTGGTAGGCGGGCTCATTTCAATCTTTCTGTCTTTCTTCAAGACAGCCAAGCGTTTAATACCAGGCCATGAACGTATCTCTATTCACTCCCTAAAATTTATTTCCATACAGTTTCTTAGGAAGGTAGATATAGGCAATAATACCAGGGGAGTTAATGGTCCCATCCACCTACTACTTAAGTACAAACAATCATTCCACTTTACAAGTTAATGCTGTCCTCTCCCTCAGCTCTGGAATAGCAATAGTAATTTTCATTCCGTAAATTATTATTAGCCAGTTTCAAGATATCCCCACAATATATTATTTGGCTCGTTCTGAGGACTAAATTGAAAGTTCCTGTTTACTTCAATCACTTTTGATGAAATTGCATCAACTCAAGTCATGATGCCAATGTTCCATTCTCTCCACCATTAATATCTGCCTTAAACGAATAGGCGGCTTGTTTAGCAGCTCCCGACAAGATATTCTGCGTTTTTCCCAGGGAGCTTTTTTGGAAGCCAACCATTTCTCATTGCGTGGCAGACTTTCTTTTTCTCTAGCAGCGATAAAATTGACAATGAAAAGAAAGCCTATTCAACCTGCAAATCTTCAATCAGCAAAAAATGAACTTATCTCATGTTGTCACACGGCACAGCAGCATTTTACAGGCTGACCACATCAAATGGTAAGAAAATGATTGTCTGGTTCGATTGAACTCAAAAGGCAATTTACTCCGGATATATTTCCAGGTGTTTCCTACACTCTCTCTCTTACATTACGATAAAAATCTGACTGCATTTTTTTCTTTCAATTCTCCCGGAAATGATGTTCGACTTGCACGTAAACCTACAGTTTGAAGGGGACCACCAAATAGAGATACGCATATTGCATTATCAATAAGTCCATATGGTAGAGGTAGTACATACTTTTAGCTCAAAATCCAGAGACAATTCAGATTTATATGGAGCATGACTACTCCTCTGGTTCCGTGCTGACGTGCGAGTCGAGAGAAAGAGAAAATAAAATTATTATGGCATTGAGAATTCTTTTCGTCAGCTCTCCTTTCCTCTCAAACTACTCCGCTTTTCCACCTTTCTCTCGTTCAACTATTTTATATTGCTTTTGTCTGAACGGAAATGTGCATGGCATCAGGAAATAAGGTTGCAGAAACAAGTGCGCCTTTTTCCATCGCTGAATTGGAATATTTTCTTGTTTTTATGTTTCGACGGAGAGCAAATGACCTGACAATCTTACTCCGACACTGATTCATTTTAAAGCTGTTGAGAAGACGAAGGCCTCCAAGATATTATGATTGTTACTTTGTTCTTCTCAAGAATGCTGTTCACTTTTTTACATGGCCAATTGGAGATTTTCGTTGATTGAATTATGTGATGGAAATTGATGCAGAAGAATGGGTTTACGAAACATTCCTCAACCTTCACTTACGAGAAGTACTTACGCTCTCCGTGCGCAAGTGGAAATTGAGTCGCATTTGAATTCAGCGATTCAAACGAAAATTTTTATCAAACGGATCCTCGAATTTGCTGCCCACTTTGCATTTATGTGTTTTTGAAATCTACAATTGAGATAAGCTCCCTGCCTCCAAAAGACTCCTTAATAGATCCCGATGTAAGCATTCATACTGCACAACAGAAAAAAACTTTTTTCCACAACATTTTTCATCACTATCGCTGCTCGGGCTGCTTGTGCTTTCAACTTTTTAATCCTTCTAAGCAATAGCCCATATACTGCTATATAACTGGGACATGACATGAGCATCAGATAAATTTCTTGAGTTAATATGCAATTTTCTTCATCTTCAAAACTTAAGACAATTTCTGAACGTTCATGGTGAACCAGGGACACGTAAACCTGTCCCGAGTAGAGGAAAGAAATTTATTGCTTTTTCTTATGAAATGCATGAATCTCCAGCAATAATAGGAACCCCAAAAGCTATACAAAGAATTAAGGACACAACTGAGAAGGAAAGAAAGGGAGTGAGAGGGAACCTCGACCAGAAATAGGTCAAACTTATTCCTTGCACCTTGTGTAATGCAATATTGTCCCCTGGAAAAGAAGCTAACTACATTATAGTAAAAAATGAGTAAGAAAAAGTACATAAATGTAGAAACTTGTAATAAAACGAGCTTCGCTCTTAGAGAACCACAAAACTCTACATATGTATCACTGACGATTCTTAAGTAAAAGGCGAAAAAAACTGAAAGTTTTATTATAGCGTAAAAGCCAACGAATATGTGTAATGCAGCTGTATTTTTTCGGCAAAAAGTTAAAATTCACAACAGAAGTAGTAAAAAGGGTATGGCTGTTAAAAGAAAGTCGCCCTTTTTATTAGCGCTTTATTTCCGACCATTAAGTTTCTACTTTACAACACAATACATGCTTCAAAGCAGCGTCAAGAATTTTAAAGAAATTCCTTTCACCACTACTTTCCTTCTGGAGGAAGATGAGTCTGCTTGAGATTTTTGTGTCACATAAATTGACGATGGCAGCGGAACTTTTCTAACGTATACTACGTGAACTGATAACGTCGATTAAAAGTCGGACGGTTATATGACCATAAAATATGTCCAAATCCAAATCCTACTACCATAATAGGCCCAGAGATATCTGATGGTATTGTTGATTAAAAGTCGGACGGTTATATGACCATAAAATATGTCCAAATCCAAATCCTACTACCATAATAGGCCCAGAGATATCTGATGGTCTTGTGCGCGCGGAAATAGATAACTGGAAGAAAATCTTGTATCCTCGGGAGAAATTACAAACTGCGCCACATAAAGCTAGAAAAAACGTACTGATTCTTTGGTTTAGGAAGATGAAGATGGTATTGGAAAACCTTCATTTCCAAAATGCCAATTCCAAACATATCCAATTCAAAGGTAGAAGATATCTAGCAAAAAGTGCATATCGATTAAGCATTAAATACGAATAGCTATCCAGCACTTTAAGTACATACCTACTCAATTTGCAATATACTTTATAAGCCCAAATATTCCACAAAATCAATACGATTATGCATAAAGCCTGTAAAAGCTGGGACTTGAAAATTGTCTGTTTTAGCTAGGAAAGTTTTGATTTCACAATTTTGTCATCAGCTCTTTATATTTAACAAACTGAAGCCAGGAATTTTAAATGCTAAACATTTTTTCGAGTTTAAATAGTGTCATTCTTTGATATTAGTTTGTCGAGAGTAATTAAATGCACACAAGGGAGTAGAAAGTTACATATGAATACTTGTGCCATAACTTATTTTCCGGGTAGTTGATCCAAGGCTGTGCACATAACGTGCTTCCTTCCACCAAAACCCGATCAACCAAGGTAAAAAGCTCTCATCATCCGAGGTCGAGTTGATGAAGCGCATAAAGCATGAGAGAAAGTTGGCTAGTGCTCTCAGAGAAACGATCATTCAAATGGAAGTTACAGGTATATTAGTTCCAATCATGAAACGATGATGGCTCAGCAAAGCAAGTGCATTTCTTCTCTGACGAATGACGCGTTCTGTTTTTTTCTCTCCCTAAAAGAATGTTATTAATATACATAAGGGAGAACGCACACCATTTCATCATTTTCATTTGGAGCAAACCCGACACGGCGTAAATACTCTGCCAGCTCTTACTTTTTTGCTCAATAATATTTTTCATCTTCTCACTTAACCTTTGCCCTACTACATTCGTGAAAATCGTTTCTCATTACCCATAACTCTGCTCCACTTACCAGCTCATATTTTCTCTATTTTCTTTTCTCCTTCCCTACATTATTTTCGTGCTTACTTCTTGATGTCATGCCAGTCCATCAGCGTAGGTAAACAAAAAAGGTCGAAAAATCTCAAATTGAAGTACCTTCAAGCAGTCAAACCTAGCCACTTTTATTTCACGGCCAGTCGTAGTTTATCTGAGGAGCAGTTTTTTTCCTGCTGCAGGAACCTTACAAAGATGGCTCCTTTACAGTGATCGTATCATCAAGCAAACAAAAACTACACAGAGTTAAACGACAGCATACGGCGAAACTCCCAAATAAAGTGGAAATACGAGAGGAGAAAGTTACGCAGCAACATCATGTAGATTCTCATAAAAAAGCTTTTACTTTCTCCCGACTAGCCACTAGCCTCAGAACAGCAGTAAAACTGCTTTCCACAGTTTCTTTAGAAGGGAGAATGGGTACGTACGTAACGCATTTGTTTGAATGAGAAAGGCAACGGCACAAATATTACATATATGAAAGAAACTGCGACTACTCCACTTGCTCTTTCGCGACCAGTTCTAATAGCTTCAGTAACTGGTCTTAATGCTGACCTTAATGTAACTTATTTTACAAAGTAAGAGCGTCAGCACAAGATTAGATTCATGTTGCCGTTTTTATGATAAAACATGCACCCCGTTTTTCTCTTTCTGGTGATGAAAGTTACACTTTCCCTTTTCCTTACAAGTATCTATGTGATATGATAAAATGATCTTTATATAATAATTATTGCCTGAGATATGTAGATGATATAGGCTCAGAATCTGGGAGAGAAACTCATTTGTTTGTTCTTGCACTTTCGATTCTCTTTCGAGCACAGTCCTAAATTAATCATGAATCGTCACCCGTTACACAAGAAATGTGTTACTTCATCGATAAAACAGTATTTTGGTAACAGAAATTATATGCATAGTTCACTACTCGCGGAAATTAATAGC
>JAHZMY010001940.1:0-16409 GCA_027743915.1 Seira sanloemensis | reverse complement strand
ATATATAATATGATGACGATCAATCCAATCGTAAAGTGCAAGGTTTCTTTTGTAACTTTCAAGTTTGAAACAAGTATGAGAGGTACTTGCACATGTCTCTAATCGACTTGTATGTAAAATCTTTCCTTTCTACTCTTTTTCAGCCATGAGTATCATTTTTAAACATACTGTAACAGTACTCTATTTGAAGTTTTTGTTATCAATCAATGAAACATTGCCTAAAATGTTTAATTTAGGATTGTACGCGGGGAGTCGAACGAAACTAAATTATCCACATAAAATGCCTACATGGATAAGCTAATGTACGCGTGCAGTGTGTAGTTGTAGCTGTGTATAATGTAATTGATAGACGATATTGTGCTGCTTTATAGTTTTAATTCTACCGTTAAAATGATAATTATTATAAACATTATCAAACTACATCGACTGTTGTTTACTTATTCCAGTTACCGTAATGCATATTTGGATAAAATAATAAAAAATAAATATATACATTGTTTTATTGAAACACATCAGTTTTTTTTATCGCATTCAGTATTTTTTTTTGTTGAAACTTTTGCACGTAATGGGATCGGAGAAAGTTGTCGATTGGGATTACACTGAAAAGTTTACATGTTATCTTTCATCCATTTGATCACCGGACGAGAAGATCATTAGGAGCTGCATTTTAAAGCCGTCAGGGACGGGGATCCAAGAAGCAGTGGTAAGTGATGTGCTCATGCGGATTTGGAGCTGTTGCTCTGCCAGCTTGGTGAAAGTTCATTTGGCCATGTTCTCTGCAAACACAAGTTACTTTTGGATTATGCCTGTGCAAGGACCGTTATTCCGTTGCTGTTCTTCTGCATCAAATCTTGCACATTGTTGCTCTACCAGCTCGGTGAAAGTTCATTTGGCCATGTTCTCTGCAAACACAAGTTACTTTTGGATTATGCCTGTGCAAGGACCGTTATTCCGTTGCTGTTCTTCTGCATCAAATCTTGCACAAAGTTCAATATGACAATGCATTTTTTATCTTTCCATATGATGTACTCATGGACTTACGTCTTGTCTCATATTCACCAAATGTATGTTCGCTTTCAGCATCCATGGATTATGATACATTCCATGTTGTTTTTTCTCCATGATGGATTCCAAGAAGCTAAAGTCGCCGTATTTTTAGATATTCCACTTGACGACTGCTAGTTCAAGTGTGTTCAATTGTCAATAACGAATTCATCAAAATTAAATGAAACTCCCACTCCTGCACTTATGATGAAGAAAGTTGAAAGCAAACAATCAGCATGAGTTCGTGGATGAATGGGATTAGCACATCACAGAGACATACATATGTATTTGTATATAAATACAGCACGTGTGTGCATGTGCTCCTTTCTCAAATCTAATGCATTCCAGTTTGCAACATTTCCTTTGCAAATCTCCGAAACTGCTAAATGGCGCAGTCAGTCAAAGACGCTCCATTTTCTATTCCCTTGAACTCATAAATGCTCGTCTTTGTGCACTTAGAAAAATGCCTCCCACGTCTCAACAGTTAGGCAATATTTTTATTGATGATGGTATGTTTTTTCTAGCCTTTCTAAATTTTAATGATGATTGGCACCCTTATAAAAGACTCGAGGAGAAACTTTGTCTTCATGAAAAACAACAGATGGGCCCCGAGCTAAGTTTTTATTGCGAAACGGAGGAATAAAGAGAAAGTGAGTAATGTCCTCTGGTAAGGTTTTCCAAGTCGTTTTTTAAGTTTCTTTTTTTTGGTTAGTCGAACAGTAAACAAAGAAACTGTATCTGTTTGCTTGCGCCTCATGTTTTTGTTTATAAAGGCCAGAAGCAGTTTAGCTCAAACACAGAGATTTGCGACCTGCTTTCCACGCACAATAAAATTACTTGTCGGCTTTTTTAAACTTTACTACATTCGGTTGTGGTTGATATCAGTTGTGCCCGTACCTGGTGCCAGCAGCACGTTACGTCTCCTACACGAAAACGTTTACGAACCACTGTGGATAACTTTAGATAAGACATGTATTATTTGCGAACCCACATCATTCTCGAATTTGTGCTGAATCCTAATGCTTCATGTACTATACTGTCCCACCTACCTATGAATATCATGTAATGCTGCCTTACTGAACAATCTTTCTTATGCACAAAAAATTTAATCAAAGGTTGTTATTTCAGTTGGCCATTAATGAACGTTATTGAAAATGGCCTTAGTTGAGTGTGCTCGAGTCAATAAATACTATTGAAAATCATGCAGCCAAGATTCCGAAACCCAAAATAAAGAATAATTGATTTGAGCGCTGCCATGTTTCAATAGTAAGATACTTTGCAGATCACATACAAATTACGGGGTTGTAAACAAAGAAAATGCAGAGATATTTTGGGTTCTTTTGCATTTTTACCATTTTCAAGCTAGGATTGCTGGATTTTAGGTGTGCATATATGTATGTATTTACTCTGTGCCCTGTGCTCCAGGAGTCTTTTTCAGTGATTCCCAAACTCTCGCCATTCAGCGGGGTTCAAAAAGCATCAAATTTCACCAGCATCGCCTTTCAGTTCGAATCGAGGCAGCGGAATCCAATAATATATATAAATTTTGCCTCCTACGCAATATCCGTTCTTCTTTGTCTCGTAGGTTTCTTTTTATTTCCTTTAGAAAAAGGGATCCAGATCCAGGACGTGTTGCTCTTTGTAAATATCGCAGGAGAAAATAACGATTCTCGATAATGTACCGACTTGAGTAACAGAGGAAGAGGATGTTGATGACAGCGATAGCCACGATATCTGCTAACGACCTGCTCTCGCTATCTGTATTATATTGCATCGTGTAACACAATCTCATTATTCACCGGGGAAAACAGAGATCTCTCTCCGATTTATCTATTAATGGGTTAACTCCTACGGTATTCATTTAATGTTCAAAGAAAATGTCGGAATATTTTAATGGGTATGAAATATTTTCAGCCTCTTCCGTCAGTTTCTGCCTCCCGCTCTGCTGCACACTTTGTATGTACATACGCATATACATACTTTGAATGGAAATGTGAAAGGCATGTGGTTGTCATAATGGAAATATGGCTGCATGTAAATAGGTATGTATTACTCGCGGCTGGGAAAATTCCTTGATTTTCTCCTTCTCACAAAGTATTACAACGCTGGAATATGCTCCTTTCAGCGAATTATGTATCACTTTTGCCATCATCAACATCATCATATACTTGCCTAATTTATGTGCCATCTATTTTCGGGATGTGCCAAGTTACAAGTGGTCAATGTCCATGCATCATGTATTTAAATTGCCGGCTCAATGATTTTTATGTATAGGAGTTGTGGAAAGCAATATATTACGGCATAACTCAGATGGAAATATTGTGGGGGAATCGTTAATGCCAGATGTCATAGAGAATAAAATCCGCCCTATGGAGCAAACGACATTTTAACAAGTATCAAAAACGATGTGTACTTGCGTTACACTTGTCAAATTGAGAATTCTGCTTTACTTCCATTTTCACTTTTAATGTCCTATTATACGAACACTTTCAACTTTATTTGCTTTCGTTGTACAAAACATGAGCGTGTGGAAAGCAGTTCAGCTGCCAGAGAGAATGTACGCTCTGCTTTCTAGAATCGGTCCATAAAAAAGGAAGCATAAGAAAAAACACTTTCACATACGCTAACAAGTGAAGTGTTACACACAAACATCAGATCTCTTCAAACAAACGAGAAAGTAAAGTTTACGAACAGTTTACAAAATTCTTAGCATTTAAATAGATAAAAGGTTGATTCTACAGTATATATATGTAGTTATAATTCTTCCATTTTCACTTTTAATGTCCTATTATACGAACACTTTCAACTTTATTTGCTTTCGTTGTACAAAACATGAGCGTGTGGAAAGCAGTTCAGCTGCCAAAGAGAATGTACGCTCTGCTTTCTAGAATCGGTCCATAAAAAATGATGCATAAGAAAAGACGCTTTCACATACGCTAAGTGAAGTGTTACATACAAACATCAGATCTCTTCAAACAAACGAGAAAGTAAAGTTTACGAACAGTTTACAAAATTCTTAGCATTTAAATAGATAAAAGGTTGATTCTACAGTATATATAGTTACAATATTTAGAAAATATATGTTACAGATTATTCTTACAAACATACACATGAGAACGAGGAAAGTTGCACACGTCCATATTAAATAATAATATTCACGGTTCAAAACAAATATCTTCATACACATTCATAGAATTTAAAAAAGAGGTGATGGGGAGTAAAAGGCTTGCATGCTGAAGTCAACATCAGAGAGACGTTGTTGTAAATACCACATTATCACAGTGAAGGTGTACACAAGCCATGCGCGAGAAGAAAGATGTGTATCACGTTCCCCATATCGTATCATTTAAGTTATACATATAATACATTCTTGTGCTAATTCACTTCCCTGATTAGAAACAATATATCTGATGAATGATTTTCCATATCTACAAAAAGTATCTCGTGGTTAGAAAACTGTGGAAGGGAGTTAAAGACCCCGACGAGTACACAACTATGTAATACATATGAGTATTTGTTTCATACAACAACGCTGAAAGAAAGCCTAGTTTAGCCTATTTGTACAGAATGTAGACTTTCTTTTGCAAAGTTCCATCCGCTCTATAATTAAAAGCTATGGAGAAAAATTCTTTAAACCAAGAAGGGAACAACTCCACTTTCTTCCACAAAAGGCTTCAGTTTACATTGTGTGGAGAAAGTTGGAAAGGCAGGAAGAAAGGCATACAAGGCACAATTTCGGCGTGCTTCGCAACACTTTATACAAAAAATTACAAATTTCTCGTTGGTAAACTTATTACATTCTATATATACGCAAGACTTTGTCCACCAAAACTAAAAGGGCCGCTTTTCCTCGATTCTGGCGAGAAGAAGAAAGACGGAGGGGAAAATAACGAAAAACAAAATGGAAGAGAAAAGTGATTAAGGTGAAATCTTGTTTCATGGTTGAGTCAAGGTACAATTCCTAACAGCAACGTAGGCTTCACTATAATGAAGTGTACAGACGACCGCGTTGTTGGAGAAGTCCGACTCGGCCACTTTCATTTCCGAATTAACTGAGAGCTGGAAAAGAGAGAAGAGAAGTGGGAGATTAGCAAAATAGGGAAAAAGTGTAAGCACACTTTATGTTCGCACTTGGCTTGCTTCTCGATCTTTTGCAAGGAGAAATGAAAATGACATTTCCCTCGTTCAGACAGGAAGATAAATAATGTATCAAAAAGTTCTTCCAAGAAGACTAGCCATTTTACTGGGATGCAGAATTTTTGTCCCCGTTTTACCTCACAATTTTCTCTTTTAATTACAGAGAAATATCAAATGATTTGAAAGCGAGATAGACAGCAAAGATGATTAGTTGCTGGTCCATCCACGCTGGAAATGGAACATTGTCTCGAGGACATACAAGTTGTTTGTCAAGCACTTTTATCTTGTGGAGAAAATTATCGACCTAATCTTCCAATTATTATCGTTATTACTTTTCTTGGCATTTTGGGTTTCTAAACGAATCTTCCAAAAACTTGTCTTCTGAACTATTTTGTGGTTAAAGCAAATTTCTGTGGGATAGTAAAATACATGGTATGTGGAGTATTTGCGATGCATATTACCCCGTCCATCAAAGAAATTATCCTTTTCATGCTTGTCCAATCTTATACATTTTTTGTAGTTTTATATAAAAAAAAGAAAGTAGTGGAACAGACATACTTAAATACGAAGATCGCATCAAAACACATGATGATGAGTATGACGGTTGGGTCATTTGAAAATCCAAATAGGAAAATTGCTCTGCTGCTTTGCTTCCCAGAATTAATTACCAGAGTCAACTTCGTTAAAATCAACCAACATCAATGAGACCTTAGCATTACGAATTACAAAAAAGTAGGGCAAATTCACCAACGTCATACAGCCATGTCATAGACTCTATAAACCAGCACAAAGTGCACAACAGCTATTTCTAAACATTTCCTTGAATTTCTCTTGTTCATCATTTTTCTTTTTTTGTCAAGATGAATAAATCCCAACAATTTTCCAGGTTCAGCCCCAACACCGCACATAAATAAGATTTAGTCTCACCCAAACGCTGTTTCTTACACCGACATTTATGCTTTATTTCGACTTTTATTATTATTGCTTCAAAATACACATTTTCCCTGAAGAGAGGAAAGCTCTAGTGGATCATTTTCCAGGTTATAAAACCGAGTTTAATAATATTTTAGAAGGTATGGAGGCTTCATGGCATATTAAAAAATTTCCTAGCCGAAACCGTCTCCGCTTTCTCTCTGACAATGTAACAGCGCAAAGTCAGAACAATCGCGAGGAATTCTCCACAGAGACAGTCTATCCAGGGCCGTCCAACTTCTACCTCGTTATTATCACGCTGAACCCTTTATTTTGAAGAACGCTTTCAATTTCATTTTTCCTACAAGCTACGACTACGTCTCCCTGGCTGCTTCCCTGGCTTCATCCTACTTTTACCTTGACTGTTTCGAGCACACTTTACTCTGTCAGGTAAAATTACATCACGGTTGATACACTACCCTAGATTTTCACTTTTTTAAGAATAAGATGTGAAAGCCAACGAAGGCCATGGAATCCTGTCCTCCTAACATGGTGCATAGGACTTTTTTAAAACTTTTTTCGTCCTACCAAAACCTGTGTATAGAGATAGAGACTCAATCCCTTCTTTTGCTGTCTCCTTTTTCTTTGAGACATTCCCTCCTCCCTAATTTTTTTCTTTCATATTTGCTGATGCGAGAGGGTGCACTAAAATTTCATATTATAGAATTCAAACGTTAGACTAATTGTAGATTTGCCTTTTCCCTGTAGAGCTGGATCCCATGCAGCTCTAATTACGGAGGAATAATTGAAGCGACAAATGAAAATATGCTGCAAGTGGATCTTGGGAACTATGAATACGGAATCTCACGGCGCTAGTTAAATATTGAAACTGTTCAAGGAAAGTGATTTTTCCTAGACAGTTGTCAACGACTGGGATTTTCATATCACTAAAATGTGAACGTAGGTTACTTACACGCTGCCACAGTTTGCACCTTGAGACTATATTTTTAGAGGAGAGAGAACAAGTCATAAAGTAGAGTCTCGCGATCAAGTCACTGCTGACCGATAATGGTTTTGAGACAACGGTCAAGTCTAGCAAAAGATGATTTATATCTGGGATGTGGGTAAGGAGGTTTACTGCGCCTCTGCTTTGTACATACATGGGTATGTACCCACTTAATTTTGCTACTATCTCCACACATACTTACCTTCATATGAAGGTTGTCTGGTCACTGTAAAGCAATGAAAGAGAAACGAGGCAATTTATGTGCTTGAAACCCCGGAGTAAATGTTGATCAGACCTTATGAAAAGTAACGAATTAAAGCAAATCCAGCGTCAAGTCTTCTGGAACTCAATCACACGCGTGCAGAGGCAAAACGGGACCTTTGCCATGAACACAGCCCAACGTGTACATGTGTAGGTATTTCTACATAGGTATATTTTGGAGTGAGCTGAGCTCGGGCGTACCTCCAACCGCAGTGCACTCGGATTTGATAGAAATTTTCAAAATGAGTGAAGAGGAAAGCAAACAAAAACAGGAGAGTCAGTCACAAGTACCATTACAGCGTATAATGTATTTAATCGAATCACACAAAGAGACGGAAATAGAGGAAACCCATATAAAAGCGGAGATAACGAGGTAAACTAATGCGAAATACAAAAAAAAGTTCACTAAAATCTGCTATAGCTTGTACATCCAATAATATGCGTCGCTATGCAAATGCCTACGAAATCGTTTTTAGGACTCATCTTCGGGGGAAATAGATGGTTCGAAGCATTATCTTATTAAGCTTATCAAGACAGAAAAGGGAAAGCAGCAGAGAAGTTTTCTACTTTTAGTTGGAAACTGCTCGTTCAAAAAAGGGGAAAGCGGAAGTCATATTAAATTATCTTTATGACGCCTTCGTTTAACAGTGAAACTCGCAAAAAAGCAATCGGTAAACCGTGGAAAGGAAAAAACACAGGCCATACTCGTTTCCACGAAACACAGTGAGACGTTAGTAGCATCATGCAGAGTCTCCTTTTGCTAATGCATTTCTACAAAAGAAAGGGAAGAAAAATCATTTAACGTAAGTAATAGTCTAGAGAAAGCGGTACTTTGATACATATCTATTGATATTTTTGCCAATCTGTGATATTGGAGGCTGAGGCTGAGACTTTCAGCTGACAACATGCCGTCTTAAGACACATCGCACTATCACCGTAATCGCTGCAAACTTTACACCAAGTCGAGGATTTCGTTGGAATGGGCATGGTATGAATATAAAAATCACGAAAGTGGCGTCGAATCAACTAAACTCGGAATGAAATGAGATTACTAATCCGATATACGTATGTAAGGACTGGCTGTGATCTGTTTATAACGCAATTGCATGACTTCCAATTGAACTTTCACCGTGAGTGAAAGAATAAACTGCCTTTTCAGCTTCACATTTTGACATTTCAATATACTTATGGTTAACGGTCCAAAAAACAGTTTCTGGCAAGGAAAAAACTGTAGTGCAGCATACCTTAAGGGCTCTGTTTTCATGTGTGTTTGAATTGGACTAAACATGCAATCAGCATGCAAATCAGCTTTTATAGAATTGAACACGCATCTTTACTTCCTGGTGACTACCGAAGTCATTCATGAACATTGCTTTACATTTTTAGCGTATTGGAAAAAATCTGTTTAAAAAAATACATTGCGTCTCCCTCATTGCTTTTCAATGACAAAATTAATTGCTAATCTTCCAGAATTATAAATTAAACTTTTGATGCATGAATTTGCAAACTTTCATCGCAAACTATCGCATTTATAAACTATTCCAATTCCAATGAAATAGTCACATATATATGGTTAACATTGTTCATTTTATATTTTTTAGAAAGTCAGTCAGTACAAACTCTGCATAATCCCGTTTTATCTATTTGCTATCAAAAACTAAAGTTTTTGACAAAAAGTTGGTTGTAAAGCTTTCTCCACAAAAGAGTAAGAGCATCAAAACAACAATGCACAAAATCCTACAGAAAAATAACTTTAATGCTATTAAATAAGCTCCTCTAATTATTTGAATACATCAAAGTTTATACAGGCATCAAATACGTCGCAATCCTTGTGATGGCAACTTTATCAAAAATGTATGTGCATTCATGAATCACGACTCACCAAATCCTAGCAAAGACAGCAAAAACGCTCGAATGTATTAATCCGTTGGTCTACAGAAGCCCCCAAAAAACAAAAAGGCCATACTTTTGCTTACATGAAAGCCGAGGTCATGAACAGTTAAGTGGACCTCCATCAAAAAATTTCCAAACGCAGGGTTACACGTGCTTAATTTAATTATAAGTCATTTTTCCAAACAAAGTTGAACAAGCAAAAACAGTTTGCGTTTCGTAAGCAGCCGAGAGTTTGCCTGCCGCTGCGAATCGCTGCCGACTAACCTCTCAACCCTCCCATAAAAGAAAAGAGATTCATGCATATTCATTCCGTCTGTTTCATCTCTTTACAAAAATAATAGGATTTGCAGAAGTGGGATGGCGATAATGGAGTATTTCTCCCCACATTATCATTTTTATAAAGCTGGGCAGCCCTGCACAACTCAAAGTACTCTAATGAAAATCGATGGTGACCTCTTTCATCTCTATCTCTGCAAACATCATCATTGTCGTTGAAAATTTCGAGGATTTTTTTTCTCCCAACACCGTCAACATCGGATGGCACACTACTGTTTCCGAAGGATAAGGAAATGAGTGCTTTTAGCGACGCACATCAACTTAAAAGGTAGAGAAAATTGATATGAAATGAGTACGGCAGGGCTGCCGGAGTAATGTATATTTGAGAAGTCTTTTCCGTTCCAAAAGCCGTTGAGACTTAAAACTGATACGAACCGAACTTTAATAAGACTGATACGGGAAAGGAGGCGAGATGTATGTGATAAGCAATAAAAAAGCAGACTGTCGTTGCTACCCTTTTAAAATGAAAAGGAATTATTCGGTTCACAAAGAATTCTCAAGAATGAGACCACTTGTTTTGGAAGACAAGTTTGTTTATTAGTTTTAACTTTGAAATATGTGTAGGTATCATGCAAGAGGTTGCAACGACTTTTGTGCACCTACGCACACCCTCTCCTCCCTTAATTATATATGTATGTATTCCGTGTAGTAATTTGCATCCTTTCAAAAGAAAACTTTCATGCTTCGCCAGGGGGAAGAAAGCATATTTTTGCTCGCTGTTCCCTCACTCTAGTGTAAATAATTAGCGGAAAGCTTTCTCTACTTGAGAATACAGCGTGAAAATATATTTTTTAATTAATTGTTCAAAAGCTACTTTGATCTGTTTGTGTGGCAGACTCAAAAGTCTGGGAAAGCGGAAGCTAATATTGCGTGTAATTGATGCGACATGAGTAGTAGTAAATATATAGAACGAATTCGCATATAAAATCTTTAAAAGGCAAATAAAGTAGTTTTGCTTTAGGAGCATACAAAGTTTGGGAATACGTGCATTGCCTGTGCATGCAGCAAAAGGTAGTTTGACTTACATGTGACAAGCGTGAAACTGCCACAAATGTTTTGGAATGGCTGGTCGAAAATCCGCGTTCCCCTTGTTTACAATTCTTGCTGTGAATCGAAGCAATCGTCTCGTCTCCAGATGCCATCCATATCCGGCTGCTTCATTTTGGTGCCTAGACAAATACATTTGAAAAAAATATATCATGTCTTTGGCAAGCCAAAGCACTAGCCAAAAAAAGTACGGCCTTGAGTCTAGATCTAGTATACATTTGAAGAGAGGACAACATGGCAACAACTTGTTCCCGTTTTTTTCGGTCTCATACAATTATCATTTAATCTTCTCCAGCATAAATAAAGAATAAAACTTAAGCTCAACTTCTCCAGAAATGTTTTTATCAGTCGATGGTTTTTACATAATACAAATCTCCTTTGGGGAAGTTGAAGACGGTTGAGTCCAACCCACACTCGATTTTCATTCTATTATCGATTTATTTTTCTTCTTCGTCGTCGTCGTCTATGCTAAAATACGGAAGATTACTGAAACTGCGTAGGTGAGTCTTTATATTACAGATTGTAGGAAACAGCAAGTACGAAACATTATGCCCTACACGTTATGCTCTTTGATAAAAATCACATAAGATCATTTTCGCATGAATAAGGTAGCAGGGAAAGAAGAAGAAACTGTGTCGCCTCGTACTAAAAAGGCCTCTCTATTTCTACGTGAATGACAAAGGATTAGTTATGGAGAAGAAAAGTATGATCCGGAAAATGTGGCGAAAGAATTTATCACAGTAAAAAAGTCAAGCTGACGTTTATTTTCCAACACTGTGTTCATCCCTCCACTGAGTGCTATATGGTGTTTCCTTGTAAAGCCCCGCAAAAAAGAGAAACCTCAGCCATGCCTTGACTTCCACTTTCATGGATATTTGTTTAAAAAATGCTTTT
Source organism: Seira sanloemensis (assembly GCA_027743915.1). Taxonomy (NCBI): domain Eukaryota; kingdom Metazoa; phylum Arthropoda; class Collembola; order Entomobryomorpha; family Entomobryidae; genus Seira; species Seira sanloemensis. The sequence goes on along the minus strand of JAHZMY010001940.1, from coordinate 4,879 downwards.
TTTCTTGTCCTTTTCTACATGGCTCTCAACCGCCCGTATGCTCCATATGAGCACTGAGCCCTAGTTGAACACGACATGTTTTTCAGGGCTGCACATTTTTTGTCGGTTTGCGAATAGGAAATGCATACGTATGCCCTTCGATGGGGCAATGGTGTACATGATAGTATGTACTAGAATTTAATTTATTTTTTCTACCAGAGGAAAATTCTAAAGGGAACAATTTCTCAACCTGTAAGCAGAAGAGCTGAGACAATTCTCCTCCATGGCACACTGGAGGAAGTAGAGTTGTTTGTCTTCAAGATATGCGGACCGTTGCACTTCATACGCATCTGGAACCAGGTCTGGAAGCCCTGTGTGTGTGTGTGTGTTTTATTCCATCATTGAAAATCCAACAAGAAAAAATAAAATAGTTTCCATAGAACAATTTAAGTTTTGCAGCATAGCCGCGCACATTTGTATGGGGGAGAAGTGTAATAGGAATTGGGGTTTCGAGAAAGAAGCATAATTAACGAAACAGTAGATTCGCCGTAGACTCCCCCAGGTTCCTTGCCTTGGGGAGAAGCAGGGAAAGAGTGGAGCAAGTGTTAAAACTATTCAGGGTTGAAGCGAGGTCAGAGCGAGCGAGGTATGGTATGAGCACACACAAAAAATAATAATTTAAATGTGTGCCAAGAATTCCATAAGAACAGCTCACAAAAAAAGCTGGATGGATGCACATTTGAAATGGAAATGGAAAATAATGATTCCGCCTCTCGCTGACTTTTTGGGCGAGGAGAATGGGTCTCCACGTACTTTTTATCAAAACAAGGAGTTCTTATTATTTCAGGGAGAGGGAGAGGAGAAAGAGAGAGAGAAGGAAAGAAGGATATTGCAATGTTTTTGTAGTTCATAAAATATATGAGCGTACTCATTGTCAGTGAATGAAATGTGTGAATGTACTGAAATAATAGTTGAAAGAAGGAACGGATTGTCGTAATAGCAGTAGCAGAGTAAGTTGTGGAAGCTGCTCAATCTTTGTCTTTTTTCTCTTTGCTTTTTCCTACATTTGTCTTTGACACAAAGACTCGTTTTCCAAACTTTAGTTTGTGCCGACTGAGTACAGGCATGTGAGCATTATGTGTGCCGTTACACCCCTTTTCGAGATGATGATGACGCTTTTTTTCCCTCTGTGAAGGGAAAACTATTTACTAAAGGCTCGATGTACATGTGATTATCATCATATAGAGCTGTCGCATAAAAATCAGAGTGCCGGGCTCAAATTATATTTAAGTTGGTAATGCAGAATAAATATGGTTAGCCCCTTTCTGTTGCCCGCGTCGAGAAGGCATCTTCAAAAATATTATGTCAGATAGGAGAAAGTTAAGGGAGAAAGTAAGCTGTCAGAAGGAGAATAAAAAGTGGGAGTTGATATATTCGTGCTCATACGGTCGGTGCAGATGACAGCGGCAAAGTTACGTCCATTTCCGGGACAAACTAATGTTGCATTGGGAAGCACATCGTGATGATAACATTCAGCGAGCTCGGCCTCTTGGCCGGAGCATTTCACTCCTGTAGTGACGACATCTTCTAGAACGCCTCCAAAGTAGTCCGTTTGTGGGGCGTCTTGAGCAAAGCCGAGGCCGAGCTGACTGCACACCACTGCACCTTCCAGCTTGGACCATCCGTCCCCACAAATTAAGCCCCACTCTGAGGAAGTAACAAAGAGAAAATCGGAATTAGAGACGTTCAAACCACTCTGCTTTAATTAAAAGATATTACATAGTAATCTTCGTATAATAGGCTGGCTTCCAGCACTTTTACGGCTACAATCTTTCTCCTGTCTGTCGAAGAAAATCTGTTTATGACACACTTCTCTTAGGTAGTCTCTGCTCCAGCTCCGCTTTTAAGATGATTGTTTTTTTCAGGGAAAGTCGAGAGTCTTCCAGAAGACCCGAACTGCTACACATAATCCGTCATAGCTGGAGCAATAAAAACAGCTTTCTAACAACTCACAGCGGAAACTTAGCAACTGCTTCCGCTAATCTTTCCAGCCTACCGTCCTTCTATTACCACTCTTTAAATGTGCACATTAATGCTAATTCAAATAGCAGCTTCTACATAAATATACTTACTACATATACTCATTGGATATGCTCAAGTACGCAGAGAACTTTAGAAAGTGACTGTTCAAAGTCGGAAAGCAAAACTTTGGAAAGGCTTAACTAAATTTAAGAGCAACTGACAATGAAGAATAAGGGGAACTAAGCCAATGTTTTGAGAACATTTGAGCGAGTGAGAAAACAACAAAAGTTGATCTGAACTCAACTTTCAATAGGACTGGCAACGATTATCTACGGTATTTATTGCGCAGGAAAGGGCTCGCATTTAATCCCCTTAAATATTCAACCTCGAAATGTCAGCTCGACTTTGGAATGCAGAATTTACAATGACAACCTCTCTTGCTTACCTATGTATGCATGTGTTGTACTAGTCACTGTCCTCCCAAGATACAACAAGTGATATATCTATTTTTTATTTGACTCAGCTTCAATTAGGTTCGAAATTCGACAGGGAAAATTTTCGCCGAAAACTGACATATACCTACTCAGCATTCGTACTCATTCAAAGCAACGTTGTATTGCAGAGCCATGTTTCTGTGATAAGTTTCTCATTACTCATTCTACCTGAGCTGATGATACTATTCCAACATTTATCGTTCCACTTTTTTACTTTGCGCAAGTACAAGTTTCTGGTTTAATTCATCATTCTGTAACAACAATAGTTTAAACTTGTTTTCCAAAATTTTGCGAGGCCATATTTTAAGTCAGTTTGATGAGACGCCTATTAACATTGAATACACATGTCTTTCTAGGAATTCCGAAATGGCAAACTTACTTTCTTCATTATGAAGTCGGACCAATACCCGTCCTTCCGTCGGAACACGCCCTCCAGCAAGTTGCACCTCTATATTCTAGAAGGTTTAAATAGAAACAAGCTTGCTTCCATTAATTATTTATTAATACAAGTCATCCGAGTTCTTAGAACACACATCAAACATTCGGAGAGCCTCCGAGGAGCCCTTTTTTAAACTCTAATATTTATTTATACGCTCAAATTAAAAGGAAATTACAAGGAATGGCTCGGAGCCGTAATTATTTTCCACATAATGTAAGTTTCGCTGACAATGAGTGGGTGTCCTCTCACAGCAAGGGAAATTGTGAGTTGGAGGGAAACAACGAAATTAATAAGTCGCAGCTAGAATATTGTACAATTTGTGAAACACCGGAAAACGTGAAGGAAAAGAGAAGGGGAAATACAGTAGGAGCAAGAATACAAAAAAAAAATCGTATACGAGCGCACAAACGTGAAGTTAACCATGAGAAACAAGCATATCAGTAAAAGAGCGAAAGAAAAGTCTGCCAATGTCATTTTTTGACGTGAGAGATCTACTTACAAGAAAGTGAAGCTGACAATAAACTTGGAGGCAAACTACACATACATTTATATAAATATGTACATACTACGTTACATAAATACATCCAGCTAGAAAGTGACTGACTGACAGTTTTTGAGATATGTGAAACAAGTATTTTTTGTATTGCTAAATGCTAAGAATATGTTGATCTTTTCTGCTTCACATGCTACCAACATTTCAGAGGATGTGCTAGCAACGTTCCTTACACAAGACATTTTTTCCATACAATCTTCAAGATTCATACATACATTATACATACAACAGAAAATTGCAAGACGGAGTCATGCATAAATAAACTATAAAACGGAAAGTTTTTTCTCGTCATTTTTAAAAAAAAAGGGAAAAGTGAAATGAAAGCTAAGAGAGGAAGCATATTATTAAGAATAGCAGATTTTTTTACCAAGGACTTTTCTTCTTGACATCAGAAAAAAAAATCCTTGTGACAGTCAAAGTTGTGCCATATCACAGAAAAAATGCGAGAAGTTTGCATGAAACATAATAAAAAGAATCGACGAAAAGTAATATGGTGAGACATGCAGCAAGACAACCTTTTGAACAAGTTCAATAGCGGGACTACTGCCTTTGTCTTTGAAAAAATATTATTACAGGTTATAATTTTAGAAAGCATTAACAGAACATCAAAAAACTGAGAACAAGATTTAGCACGGAAGTAAAATAGTTTTTTCTGAAAGTACAACAGTGGAAAAAAAACGTGGAAAAAGCTTACATCGACAATGCAGAGAATTAAATTAATGCTTGATACAAGGAAAGCGTTATTGCAAAGTATAAGTTAGAATTATGGAGAAAGCCGGAAACGGAATGAGTTCAGTTTACTTTGTAGATTATACCAAATATTTGGCCTTACATGGTCAGGTTTTGGGATCTAAAAAAGAGGGTTTTGCGCAAATGCAAGAGAGAAAAAAATACATTATTTTTTGAATTAAAAAATATGAGGTTGTAGCAATTCTGGAAAAGGCATTAAAGATTTTGCTATTATATCTTTAATACTCGGTTGCATTGTGAAAGTCGTCTTTGGAAAAAGTATGTGCATGAATAGATATGTGGTGCCCTTACTTTAATCCTCCTTCTTGGCAGAGAAGGTGGTTTTTTTGTGGTGTAGACAAATTCTTCTGAAGAGGGATTTACTTTGGCACAAATTACTCCAGCTGTCTCAGCATCAGTGCAGTCGTGAACACCCCAGCCATCGTGTCGACATTCAGTCAACGTGCTTTCAGTCCCATCGCAAAACACGTTGTCGAGCCAATATCTAACTGTGCAGGATATAAAACAATGGGAGAAAAACACGTTTTTAGAAAAAAAATTAGTTAATTGAATTTAGCAAGAGAGGCGCTTATCGTACTCCGCCGTTCCTGCCAAATCGTCTCTCAGCCCTCTCAAACCCAGACTCGTTGAAATGCGTTATGG
>JAHZMY010001939.1:0-19745 GCA_027743915.1 Seira sanloemensis | reverse complement strand
ATTCATATCATATCATGAGACAGAATGTATAAAAATGTGCGTTAAATTTTCAAAGGCCCAACAGCAACAAAGGAAAAACAAAAACTGGTTTACTTATTTTCTGTTACATATATTTTACAGACATGCTTAAGAATTATTGCAATTGTCGCGAAACCGGAATCAATGTGGGTGAGAAAGGTAAAACAAACGACTCCTCCAACTGCCCCGGCAAGAATATTTGTACAGGTAATAGTACCATACATAATTCATTTTTGTCCAACCTCCATTTTTCCAATGCTAGCTAATTAGTTTGATGGCAGAGTTATATAACAACTATGAAGGTGTTCGCTTCGCTGGAAATTGATGAAACCGTAATTGATGAAATTGATTAAAAACGTAGCAAAACATAATGTTCAATACATAAGTATTAAAAGCTTAACGATTGTCTCATGGCACAAAACTACATGTTTCCCGACAAAAACTGCAAGATTTTTATTTTCCAGTTGCATCACCTATCGGTTCATTTCTGTATGTAATTTGCACATTTCAGTGCGCATCAAAACGTTTCTCGTGTGTCCATTCCTAAAGTGTTCCTGATTTCCGAATTGAACAATAATGAGGAGTTTGAGCATTTTTGGAAAAAAGGACCATATCACAGTCGCATGATGCCCTTCTACATTAGTCAAAGAGTTGAAGTCACGCAGAGGGGAAATAAACCAATTCTGTATGTAAACAGAATCTCGTGTGATGTAAACACAAGCAGCATACTCTTATACAATGTGACTTCTTTCTTTTGTATTCGATTCTCATTAACTTTGGCTGTGTTTCACTAAAAAGCAACATTAAATTCTATCTAGATGGTTGAGGTAAAGGGAATACCTGAGTAAAAGTTTGAAATTATCAATCATGCAGTATTTTCTGACCAACTGACACATGTAGCAAAATGGAAAGTGACGTAAAAGAACTAAAAGAGTCAGAGACAACTTCGACTTCCCCTCCAAAGTCTACCGCAACCGCTAAAGGTTCCGGAGTAAAATCTCCTCCCCGTGCCAAATGGAGCCGACTCGGTTCGGTCTGTCTGCTATGTTTGAAATCGAGAACGCACACTTCCGTAAAGTGCGACCTTGGCAAACATCATGAAAGCAGATTGGCTTGTGTAAGATACGTTGCCCTGATCTCAAAGTACCTGCGTGTTGATTGCAAATTGTCAGAGCGTTTCAAAGAATACTTTGCAAAGATAACCAGCTCAACACGTGTGGTCCAAAAGAGTACGCTTTTCGAAGACGAGCTCAGTAACTTTCACCCAAGTGTGGTCACTCCAGAAGACTGCGATGAAGTCAATAAATTCATTCTGTGTGACACCTGCTTGCCTAAAGCCGAATCGTTTTGTGCCTTGTACGAAGAGCTTGAATTACTCCGACTTCGGCTTCAGAGTGAGGTGTACGAGGCCACCAAAATTATTGACAAGTCAAATGAGTCTGTCGTCCTTCTTCAGAGAGACAATGGCGAAATAGTTTTGAAAGATAGGGGAATGACTCCACACAAAAGCTTGAAAAAGGAGTTCAAAAATGTATCATCATTGCCAAATGATGCCTTAACAGACTTTCGAGGAAAATTAAAAAGTCTTGGTGAGTGCCGTCGCAGTGATAGCATTATTCGGTTGAGTTTCCATTCATCGATCAAAAAACGAGTAATATTTATTTAAATGTTTTCATTGAATAGGTGACGACTTTTTGAAAAAATCCATCCCACAAGTACATCTCAAAAGGAAAGCTCAAAAGGATATTGTACCATCTCCTTCAAAATCGACTAAAACTAATACGGACATCAACTCAAACAAGGTGATGCAGGAGTCGAACTGTGAAAGTCAGTTATCGCAATCGCTTCCTGTGAAGCCGTTACTAGACCAGGGAAAGTCATCCTCCCAGTCTCATATTCTTGGAAAAGAAGATGAACAAAAAAGTCTTACAGAGGCAAAGGCAGCGCCTGTGGCAACTCCAGTTTCGACCAACTTACCAATATCTGTCGTGAAACCGATCCCTTCAGTGGAGCAACCGGTCTGTGAAAATCTTTCATTGACCGAAGAAATAATGGAACTTGTCAAGTCGCTACAAAATACCAATCCGTCACTAATTCAGCGAACCCGTTCAATGGCTATCAGGGATAATACAAAACTGTACATAATTGGCATTAATAAATAGATGACAAGTTTTATATATTTAATATCACGATTATATTGACCTTTTTCAAGTTGCTATAATATATATGTATAATATATCATTATAGCAACTTGACCTTTTTGTACATTTTGGTAGTTAATTATCAAGTATTTTAATATGCTTTATAATGGTTGCAGAAGCGAAAAGGACGGAGTATTCCAGCTTCCATCGGGGAAATTTGCTGTCTTTATCACAGAGGATGAAGCTGCTTCATCTTTAAATGCAACTCAACTGCCAACAGAGTTAGCTCAAACACAGCTTCCACATTTACAAATTCGTCAGAGTAACCCTTCAAATATGAATGCTCTCCTTCACATTCAGCCTCCAAATCCGAATATACCGACATACGGTCAATCTACAAATTATATGAATGTTCAGCCACCGCTTCTTCGACCTCCACAAGCCCACCAAGTTCAAGCTCAGTCGCCATTTCAAGTTCCAAATGTACAAAATCAAGCGGTTTTCCCGTTACACTCACGAATGCAAATCCAAATCATCCCACAACACGTTTTACCTCAGGTTATCCAAGCTCAGCCACAACCTCTCCAGTCATTATCTCAGGTTGTCCAAGCCCCACCGCAAGTTTTTCAGTCAGTCGCCACACCATCAACTCATCCACAGCCGCCGCAGCATTCTCAGACAAACAGAAATAATCAGAGCGAAACCTATGTGTATGACGTTACACGGTTACAACTTGGGACTTTACAGTGCAACTTTAACGGTTGTGGTATGGGGTTTTCAGACACGGATCAAGGAAATCGGTGCATGTATATTCACTTCAAGAACGCTCACAGGAAGATACCCTGTTCGAAATGCTCCTACGTGTCGAAGTTTCCCACAGATTTGATAATTCATGAATTGAAGAGTCATGTTCCGGAGGATCCCAGACAGGCATGCGGCTTCAAATGCAGCAGATGCAGCACATGGAGCTCAAACTTGGCTTCACACAAAGAGCATTTTTTCCAGGCTCATTTCGACACAAAGATAGACTTTTTGAAGTGCCCAGAATGCCAAAAGGATTTCAGTCCTTTGAAGCAAGACAAATTAAAAAAACACTTTGAAACTGCACATTGCTCCCTGAACGCAGGATCCGATTCATTCAGATGCCATTTCTGTTTTGCTATTTTCACGGAAGGACGAAAACTATTTAGCCATATGAAGATTGATCACAACATTAACTGCAAACATGGCCCTCACGCTTGTCCAAATACGTTTTGTAAGGAAAAATTTTTCAACGAAGATTTTGTCAAACTGCACCTGAAAATGTGCGGAAAGGTGCGGTGTGGTAGATATTTTTGCCCAGTTTCGAAATGTAAGCTTTACCCTTACGGGATGTTGACGCACTATAATTTAACAACTCATGTCTCAAATAAACATCCAGAGTTTGTTCCATTCGAGTGTTCAACGTGTCAGCAGAAGTATTACTGTAAAAAAAGATGGACCGATCATTTAAAGGTTCATGTCGAAGGAAGTTCTAGACAGCACAACGCTGGACGGGCTGAGGCTCAAACTACTCTGCAAATTCAGGTTGAAGAAAATCAGTTGACTACACAAGAAGATCAACCCGTTTCAGTGGTGGATGGCGACATCCCACAAATAATATCTGTAGCTGGAGCTTCTTCATTGGAAAGTCCGTCTCAGCCTCAGATTGAATATAAAGCTGAAATACGCCATGAAGTTCCTAACGACTTGTTTTTCGACGATGAAACTGATATTGACGAGGATGAGGAAATGATTGATCAACAATTATTCCAGGATGAAGAGAATGAAGACCTTACTTCAGTTGAAGAAGATCCATTTGCATGGTTTACGGCGCCGCTTTGATGCATGAATTCGGTATAAGGATAGAGACGCGGCCAACGCCTACCAACACCACCGTATTAATACGCTAAAAATATATATTTTTGATTGAACATTTTGTATTTTGATCTAACTGCGAAAGCTTATTGGTTCGGCTCAAGTCAGTTAGTTAGTGTATAATGAGATGTATGCTTATCTATGTATGTTATGTGATATATATATGCTATTCACTGATAATGTGTGCTAAGTACAAATACCGACATGAATTTGCACTGAATCTTTACATTTTGGAAGATCTCTGCCTTTTGTAAAATGACGAAAATTGCACGATTCTGATTAAATAAGGTATTCTGGCACTGACTTAAAATATGTAGGTAGGTATGTTGTTGCAAATTATTGCATGGCGGCTTCGTAAGTCTCTAAATAACATTAATTGTATTATCATCACAAAAATGTACTGATTTCATAAAACGAATCATAACATTACAGCCGGTAAATAATTAATCATTTTTTGTATGTACATGTTGGTCGACTTCATGGAGAGTTGTTAGAATGAGTGACCGTTCCCTGGAAGATATCAAGGTCATTCTTAGTTAATTTGGCTTCGTTCCTCCGTAATGGATTCTTCTTTCTTCTCTCTTTATTCTTGCGTCCATATACGGCATCCATTGGTTTTTATTCATTCCGAATATTTTTATAGCGTCCCGCGTTTGACGGGAAAGGAACGGACGGAGTAGGTCAAACATTGTATTAACTGTGCCGGGGGCTATTAACATTCTTGATCAGTTATAGGTTATCTACCAATTTAGAAAATCTTATAAAGTCAGCTACGACTATACCTTCGATTATGATGAATTCGTTCATCCAGCCTTGGTAATGATTTTCCAACGAGCTTAGAAATTGGACCCATAATGGCATACCTTAATGATTCCAAAAAAAATAAGCTATCGGACATCATACATAATTTTAATACATGTGCTTAAATCGTCAATGCTTACAAATTGGACATCCATGATTCACCTGCAGAAAAAAAGCAAAATCTTTAGTATTATTTTAGACAATAAAATATTTTCGAAATGTAAACTGTGAGCAGTGAAAGCAAATTCCCATATTAAAGTTTTCCGCGTTGGCAAGCACCGTCCATTGTGAAACATTTAGGTTGTTTTGCTGCTGCTGGAATACTTGTCTTGTGACATTCTCCATGAGGTAATCCATGTACCGAAGTAGCCTGGGACCTCGACCCCCGAGCTGAGCACTACGAATGTCCCAGTAATAAATGTCGATTACTCCAACTGCAATATCAAAATTGCAAGATTTTTGAAATTATTGCAACTTATAGTTATCGCAATCTAAGATATTACAAATTAGAGACTAGATCGTTTGACAGTACTCGGTCGCTTTTCCTTGTCGTGGGTGTCAACCGTGGCTGGGAAATCACGCCACATGTCATCAAAGTTCTCCTGCATGATTCCTTTCATTTTCCTCGTCTCTCTCCATCTTAAATTCTGTACGAGCAATCAATCCTTTAAATTCTGGCCAGATTTATAGTGTTGCATTACGCATGTTTTACCTCTTTCAGCATAGCTTCTGCATCGTTTATGTTAAAGTTTTTAGCTACAAATGAAAAATCAACTTTTAGTGTTTTTTATAAGTATTAAAAGACTCGAGATTTTAATTACATTACCTCTCAACCAACGTATGAGATAAATGTCAGTTTTCATGTAATCTTCTGTCAGCAGCGGTGTCACTTGATCTCTAAACTACACTCAAAGAACATAAACATACTTACTTATTGTTATAAAACGTATCTACCTATATAAAACTAAAACAGATACCTTCCGTTTACGTGGTAAAATTCATTTTAAGTACGCATTTAAAATTGTATTGTGTAAGGATTTAAATTGAACTACCTTGTCCAATATCTGCTTTTCCCTTAATGTCAAGGACAAATCTTTTTCCACACTAACCGCTCGTACATTCGAGCTAATTAGAAGAGTTAGTGAAATTACGATTAACCGCGTCATTTTATTTAACCCAAACAGATCTCTTTTTTATTATGCCATTAGTTTTCTAACGAGTCAAATCGCCCCAGCTCGAATATGCAAGACTCTGGACAAAAATAATATTTTAAAGGCCAACTACTAAAAGATAAATGAAGATGAGTCACACTAAAAAGTTAGTAAGACGTGCTTAAAAGGGAAGCCAACTTTATACTAAAAAAAATCATAAAGCAGTAAAGCGAACAGTCGGAAACCAGAAGCAGGGAAATAATTACATGTTGCTTCGAATTAGACGAAAAAATTAAGACCAGGCAACTTATCTATCTTTGGTTTCCTTTGCCCTGTGTTCGTATTTCCAAGCCTGTAATCCTGTCACAATTGCAGCAATTATTTGAAGAAGTAGTAAACTTACAAGCAAGGGTGCAAGATTTAACTTTGAAGTTTTGCGTGGAAATCGGCGGTATGTATATCATATCTCAACATGCTCCGCTCGCATGAGCTACCAGTTCATTTCACGAGCAGAAACATTTAAATATTTGCAGAAACTTTAATTCCAACAACTAGTTCTCAGTATCTAGTTCAACTTTCCGAGAGTGCATACTGCGCTGGTTTTTCCCAGGCTTTTAATCAATAAAAATACATCGTTAGACTGGCTCAAGCAGACTTGCTTAATTTAGTTTTATTGCTGGAAGGGATTTAAAGCATTTCTGTCCTTATTTCAAGAAAAGAAATGATTAATCTGGAAGATGATAGAACTCGTATTTGCAAGAGAATTGTATGCCAATGTATCTATGTATTTCCTGATAAAATCTCTTGGGTTGATTCATGTGAAACATAGGTATAGTGTAGGTACCTAATTCGGCTCATTAGTTCAACCAGCGTTAACAGTGTACCTCGCAATGTACTTTTCATTAGAGAAAAATTAAGTCAGTTCATTCGCGAGAGCACCTATTTTTGCCACAACAATAACAGGTTTTGTCTGAAACAATTTTTCTATTAATCAAAATAAATTATGGCCACTGACTGGAGGCAGGCATTTGCATAGCATCTATTTTATGCAGGTAGATCATAGAATTGTACTGTTGTGCTGCAATGATATGCCGTTATATAATGAACGATGCAGGTACGTTGCAGGAAAAGATGGCAGTGTACTATTTAAATATAAAAATGCACATTTAATAAAATGCTAAAAAATGTAGCTTGTATGCAAATCATTTCAGGGCCTTTGCCGTTTCTTCATGTGAAGGAATTTAATTTGCTGAAAAAGTTGGGGAATATTGAAAGGTGTAATTTTGCAATATGTATATTGATGCTACTTCGGTTAAGTGAAAAAAACTCCATTTAACGCATTTTAAATTCACACATATTTCGCATTATTTTGTGCATCAATAATGTTTCTCGAAAACCAGTTTTCTTACCTTTTCCTCATTTTTATACGCAATCATTTCACTAACTGCACTGTCTGTCATTGTGGCAGTTTTTATATTAAATTAATAAAAAACAAGGAATATACGGGCGGAAGGTTTTGTTGGTTAAAACGACATCCAAATAATGATGTTATCCAGTTCTAAACCTACTCACTCCAAAAACACTATCAACGGAAAAATTTTAAAATTAAGTATCGTATGAAAATGTGTACGACCTACGTCTCGCGACAGTCAAAATGGAAAATGGCTCTATGCTGTTTAAAATGCACATCATTTTGTAGTTTCCTTTTTGCAACTTTAATAGCAGTATGTAGATTTTATATATAAAAAAGGTTGCAAAGTAAAGGAAGTGACATGTAGCGACAGTATGGAATTTATTGTTTAAACATTTTACCTTTTTTCTGGCTCAATTTTACTTTCATTCAATTTTACATTCTTCTCCTTAAAGATCGTACTCGAAATACGCCGAGGGATACGAATGAGGTGTGCAAGCCGTCAAACTGTCTGGCCTGACAAGTCTCCGATCTATTTTAGGCACAATTTTAAGGTTTTATGGTCTTTATAATGGGAAAGGTGAAGCAAAAGCTCCGGGTTTAATAATGAAAGGGTTAAATTTGAAAGCCCAGACAGTCGGGAACCTTCTATCCTTGAGATAGTTTCCAAATAATCGAAAACTATTTTTGAATTCTTAAGTCGAATTTCTAGAAAAAAATTGTCAGGAAAATGGAAATGGAAAATTCGTTGTAGGAATAAGCCATATTCAGACCCTAGATGAAAGGTGATTTGAGGAAATTTAATTAAATAAATAGCTTGTACACATAATTTCAAGGCCCACGCAGTATCACCGTAAGTGAAGTTTTTTTCGTTGAAATACGAATACTTTGTAGATGAGGAAAGCGGAAAGGTGCAATGTGCAACATGTACATATATTAAAATTGAAATACAAAGTGAATTGTCTATCAAGATTTAAAATACCGTAATAAATTCTCTCAATTCGAAATTAGTTTGAATGCCTGACTCTTTAAGCTTGTAACTGTTTCAGGAATTAAACTTGGGTAGATCCTCTGCAAGTTGCAAAAAGCACGTAATGTATGCCTCCCAAAGTTTCCTAATTCCAAGATTACATTTTTTTCTTATTGAAATCGATACTCATTTTATGCCACATGACTCCAAAATTGTATCATTGCACACCTGATCCAATCTTCAATTGACTCAAGTATTGTAATTGTAAGCCCACTGCAAGTGCATTCTTCTCTTGACATTAATATGACTAAAGACCGTATAATTTCTCAGACAGACTCAAACTGACCAGACTGTTTGGCGTCCCGTCATGGCCAAATGGTTGCAGAAATACAAAGGTACAGAAAAAAGGTCGAATAAATCCGAGCACAAAAATCTCCCAAAAATGCATGTACTTTCCCGAGATAAAAGACGGATTTGTTTCAGTCAAGCTGTGAAAAGGCTTAAACATTTTCAGAGGAAGAGTCTTGCATCCATGTTTTATTGCAATCGAGATTGGAGACCACTGTAATTTCTTGTAATCTGCACCAATTACAAGAAAACCTTTCAAAAATGTCAAAATACTTTGATTTTCCTTTTTCCACGACGACAGAGTGTCTGGGACGTCAAATGCTGGCGAGTTTTATTTTGAGACGTTTTCAAATCAAGATTAAATAACTACGTAGTATTATTTCGTTGTATGTAGTTAGATACAGCAAAAGTGACAATTCTTGGGAAATTCCTTTGGAATGAAACCCAATCTGGCAAGTCAAGTCATAATCCAGAGATGATTATGACTTTTTCCGTTTTGCTTCTGTCAAAAAAGGTTCACATTTCAAGAATCATACATGTAATTAAAAAGTGTGGCAGTACAAAAACGTATAAGTAGTAAGTGCACCTGTAAAATATTTGGTGCATTTGATTTACGGCCACCTCGTGAGAACATTTCTTTCTGTACAACTTCACGCTAAACTAAAAAGGCACTTGAGAAACTGTAAATTGATATAAAGAAGGCCTGCACAGGTGTGGGCATGTGACTCTGTTCTTGTTGGGATTAAACAATTTCAAGGATCATTTCACGAGTCAACGGCACGTCAATTATTGGAAAACATGACAGGAAAGAACATGATACATCTTTGAATTTGGTGTTCATATTACGAAAGAAAAGCAAGAATTGATTTGAGGAAAGGCATCTTTCAACCTGTAACTTTTCGTCATCGGATTTAAAACAATGAAATTCCCTTTCTTGATATACCTCAGTGAGTATTATTACCTACGTAGTATAAAAGGTATTTTTAAATAGCTGAATGATTAAGCAATCAAAGTATGTATATGTGTATACAATTACAAACCAAACTATTTTCTGTTCAAACTGAAAGAATATTTTTTTTGCAAAATAACCCTCTCGCATGATTTTGATTTTGAGTATGCCTTGAAAATGTAATACTTTTGCATTACAACTTTTCGAATCAGTTCGTTGACCAGTCGTTTACTAGAGTATAACAAAAATTGCATGCAATATGTACGGCTTAGATCACGTTTATTAATATTTTGCTAAACAATCTCTCACATTTCCATGCTAATTTTTGGCAACTGCGTACATGTATACAGTACACAGTAATAAAAAGTCCGAACTTTGTAGCTTAATTTTTATTACTCAAACACGACTCTCAACATTTTCGTCAAAACGGTAAAAAAAAGTCACAAAATTACTGTCACAGAAGTAAACAGAGCCATTGAGATTTTCTGTAAGCATTTCCCCATAAATTCACAAGATCAAAATAAAATTCCTCCACACTGAAACATTGAAAGTGGAAAAAAGTATCTGAGCGCAATAAAACAGATAAAACGCAAGTTCACGCATACATATATTTTTTATGTAAAAAGTGAGAAAAACTTGAGAAAAGCATCTTCGCAAAGAATATGATGAAGCAGACAAACCATGTGTATTACACGGTAACGTGAAGCACGGGAAAATGGACGAGAGAGCATAAGATTGAACGGGGAAAAGGGAGGTTTTTCCACAGTCGAAAGTGATAGGGATTCACCTTTCTGGGCGGACCCAGCTCACTCAATCGAGGATGCAAGGGGAGCCCACCATTGGCCGACAGAGTCATAAAAGCAAAAATCCCTTTTCTTCTTCGGAGTCTTTTTTTTGTTGCCTTGCTTCCTCTTCCTTCCATTATCGGTGGAAAGAATGAAAACATTAAGAGTTGATCCTATTATCATCGCTTTGCTTTAAAAAGCACTAAAATGATAATGCAATTTGCCCTTGTATTTAAGCTACCGTAAAAAAGATGGAAGAGAAAAGAAACTGTATATTCCATTTCTCTCCATTCTTGAATGCCCTCACATCACTGATGTCGTCGTGATGATGGTCCTCTGTATCAAAAAAACGGAGAAGCTCTATGCCTTTTTTCCCTCGAGCTGCTCTGGTACTACACACAAAACCTCAACTACATTTTTACGCATATGGGCATCCAAAAAACGGTCTCCAACTATGTAACTTGTGATATGACTTGTTATTATGAAAATGAAAAAATGCGTATTGATTTTCCCCCAGAGTAAAAAGATGAATACTTTTGATGTTGTTTGGTCTTCGGCTTGTTTTCTAAATGACACCTTAAGCTTAGGGAAGGGAGAGAGTTGTGGGGGACAATTATTGTGCGGACGCGTACTTGAAAGTGGGGATTTGCCTGAAAGTGGAGAATCACTCCGGCATTACCGTTCCATTTTTTTCTTTTAAATTGATCCTGTGGCATTTAGTCATAGTCTGGGTTGACGTACAAAATTTAAAAAACCTTCAATGTATTTTGACAACAGTTGCTGATCGGAAAATTCATATATTTTAATGAAGAAGTGACTCATTGTGAAAGTTGATGTTGCTCAGGGGCAATGTGAAATTTTAAGTGAAAAAGTACATCTTTAATGTTGGTGACTCAAAATCATTTCTGACATTGTGAGTCATAAGCTGTGGTTGTGGAGCGGTTTAGTTTGGACAGTTTCTTATAAAATTGAGGATTTTTCAATTAAAGGATTGGATTAGAAGTTAGAGATTGACTCACTTTTGAATGTTGCAGATTTTTTATGCAAAAGCGCTGGAAAGTCACGTTCATCACAGTGTGAGTCTAGAACTTTCATTTTGGGTATAGGATGCGATGCTAGTTGAAATATTATAAATTAAATAAGCAACGTCATTTTGCTTATATTTACCATCCAAGCAGACTCGTCCAGTTACTCATGAACTTCAAATAAAGTAAATAAAGTGATTTTTGTTTTGATTATAAAAGTAAATGATTTTATACGTGCGAGTCACGCTGATAATTTGTTTGGTAAGTTTTTTTGTAATTTTTACAGTACATTTTTCAGAGAAACTTGATGGAAAACGTTGAAAAGTCGTTGCCTTTTAATTTAAATGAACTCTCTATCCATAAAGATATAATAATAGTGATTCATGCTTTATAATTATAAACAAAGCGGACCAGCAATGGTCAAAGAACGGGTAGCAAGGTGGCAGTTACAAATGTCATCTATTTAGCAAGTCTCAGGCTAAAAATGACTGTTTAAATAATTTGCAGCTGCTTGCGAACGGTATCTTTACACTTTGCATACAACGCAAAAACGAACATTCACAAAATATTTTTTCTCTTGTTTTTCGTCAAGCAGACATAAAAACTGAATTGCGTATAATGCGAATGTACAGAAATTTTTGAATTAAAAACTTTAAGGTTGTAGCCAACCTTATGACGTTAGAGCCTACACATTCAGAGCTTGATGAGTCACATTTGCCGGTAAATGAAGCAAAATTTATCAAGATTCAACTCCCCTTTCCATGTTCATGAATTTGACAAAAGTTTATAATCTGAGATATTATATTTTCTTCTGCTTACCCGAATAGTTTACAGGGTTTCTCCTCCATCATTGTCTGTAACATACGAATTGTCCCACGCGAGCTGTTTACTTTTCAAAGGTAATCTCAGATTACCTAATACTTTCCTTGTTTGACAAAAGTAACGAAGTACGAAGCGAGAGAGAAGCAGGATATGTGCACAAATGTCAAGGAGAACTTTGAACTTGTAAATTTTATGAACTCGTCATCGCCACTCTCATCAAGTTTCATTACTCCCCTTCATACAACGATTGACACGCAAAATGTGACGATGGAGTGGGTTTGCTGTTGTGGAATTGACAAGCTTCGACCTTGCCATATTTTTTCCAGTTTCATCGAACATTACAAGTTCAAGAATTTACTACATGCAACTCTTTCAAAAGGGTTTCTCGCTCACTTGGAATTTTAATCGTGTTGTAAAATGCAAAAGGAAATGTTATAATTAGGGGATTATGAGTTGATTTTAACGGCCATTTTCACGAAATGAGCAACACGTAATGTATGAAATGTGCAATAAAACTGCATTGCACCCTATGAATGAAATATGTACATTCTGACAAGTTTGCTCTTTTCTCACTCGGTGCATTTATGATTGATATTGAAAAAAACCAACATCTGAAGTGAATAATTATGTAATTTGATGACATCTCTTAATCGCTATTTTTGCAAGATATTTTCGGATGTACCTTAATACAGTTTTGTATTTGCATCATGAAAACTAGTTCAATCGGTTGGAATAAGAGGATTATTTTAATATCACACGGTCGGCACACTTGACGCCATCATAAACATGGCTTTTTATTCTCTCGTGGCAAATTTTAATTGTATGATGTGAATGTCATAATAACTGCAAAAGCACATGATAATAAGGCAATGGGAAATCAGAATTAAAGTAATTTAGCAAGGCTAAACTTTTGTCATTATTTTAATGCGAAGGCTAGATCAATAAAGCAAGGATTTGGCATACGTACCTATGTATATTTAAGAATTTATTAAGACATCAAAACCACCGTAAAAGTTTATTGACTATTTTATCATATTCACATGCAATGAAATTAATACCACAATTTATATTTTATTTAAACCTTTCGGTTAATCTTTGTCTACCAATTCCTATAATACGAAATTTTCGCTCTTCTGATGGCTTCTTTGAGCGTGACCTGATGGGGCTCTCTACTCTCCAAAAATTCGGCCGACTCATAGTAGCCATCCGGAGGGCAGTGATAGTGATCATACATCTCCTTCAGAATCCTATTGTTTGGATAATCCTTCTGCATGGTTCTGTACAAATTGCGTGCAGGAAACTCGTACCTTTCATCCCCTTGCAAGTTTCGAAACTGCAGGTAGCGAATCGAAGTTTCCATAATGTACTCTCGCTCCAAATACTCCAAAGCTGTTTGTATAGCCCATGGAGTGTGTCGGAGCACAAAGTAATACAAGAGAAAGTTCTGAACGAGCCAGTGAACAAGGTCACTTCGTCCAGCTCCCCGTGTTCTGCCAAAAGTGAAGAAGCGGGTTCGAATTTGGTGGAAAATGTTCAGCGGTTGGGGTGCTGAAGCTGGGAGAAACTTTCCCAGGCCCCTTAGGATAACCTCGTGTCTCAAAGGGACTGGAATAAGAGTTTCATCAACGTATAATAAGGTGTAAAATAATAACAATGAAGATTTTGGCTTTAATTTGTTAGGAACATACGGTTGTACATATTCCAAATGTAGGCTAAACTCCCAGTAACAGCCGCAGCTCCCAAATAGGTAGCATTTGTCTGATCCCTGTCCTCGTGGCTATCCAACTTGAACATTCGGTAGCTTGGACTTCTCAAATACTTCATCGATATTTGAGCATCACAGACCACGAAACTGTCGGGATCGCTTTCATAAAGTTTGTTTAGCATGCATTCACTGTAATTGCAGGCAGGGTCCTTTTTACCCATGATGGTCAACATGGTCGAGCTGTACAAGGCCAAGCAAAAGGGGAACAAGTAGAGGGTGGGATATCTTCGAAAGTAGATTGCGTTAACGATTGACAAAATGCTGCCAATCTTGACGAGATTATTGTGAAGGCACCACTGCTCAGTTCGGAACTTTGTTACATGGGCTAGTGCAGGGTCCTCTACAATGATCAGACTTTCCCTGCGGATCATTGCGTTCTCGAGTGCAAGCCACATCCGATACACTGCCTCCACCGAAACCTCTGCAGATGTTACATATTAGTGGCTTTGGCAAAAGTTATATGGAAAATGCTTCTTATTCTTATCATGTTATTATTTGATTTGTACTCGATCCTGGGATTTCTGGAATCACAGTGTAGACGCCTTTGTCTTCCTCCGCACTCTTGTACGTCTTGGCAGTGAGAACCCCTTCGCACTGTGACCGAATTCCTCCCATCCAAACATTTTTCCTTTCAGGGACGACAAGAAATCTGTCCAAATTTTGGTCACCTTTGACCCTCAGTATTTGATCGACGTAGTTCTTCTTCTCTTCGGCGGGTTTCTTAATTCTAAGGTCTAAGGGTAGTTCGCAAAGGTAGAAAAACATGGGATATGTCATGTGGCGTGTTTTCAAAGTTCCCGAGCCATCATCCGGATGACCAAAGTCTGCAAATTAGACAATTTAATCAATTAACTGTTGGGGGATATTTTTGAACTCAGTTTTCCAAAGGTATATTTACATGAAAGCTTTCTCCTCTTATCAGTTTCTGTCTTGACGTTAATAGAGGAAAGATAAATAGATTTGAAATTGGAAGACTTTTGGCCTTCCATTTTCTGCATAGTAAAAGTTTTCCACTTGGTTCAGATGCGTGTAGAGTTTTGCACTGAAAATTGAATCAGCTCTTTACGTGGGGGAGAGGGAAGCACCTTGTCTTGAAACCGCGCTCATTTTGTTTTATTCAACAATTTTATACATCTTCATTTTACAAAGTTTGTTTCGTACGCAAATCCTTATTTGTTGACATGGGTTGCATTTTCGTTGGAGACGGGGAATGAAGGAGTGAGTGAATACCAAAGGCATCTTCTTGGACGAATTCTTCAAACGAGGCTTTTGTAAAATATTGCATCACATTTGTCGCAACCCAGCAAAAAACGTAATGTATTGGGTGACAGCTGCACGGGTTCAGTGTCAACTTATTATCGCCCAAGTTGAAAATTCATGAGTACATATTTCTAAGCATTTTGCAAGTAGCCAAATGTTAAAGCTGTCCATTTCTTTTGAGACAATTGAATCATTCTTCTCGCAACTTTGTTCAAAATTATTATCTACATTGTAACAATAATTGCTATATTTTGACTAGATTTTAGTACTACAGGTAGTATCAATTTTAATGTTGCATACGGCTTAATTTATGCAATACATTTATACGTTCGGAAGATTCGGAAGTTTTGAGGTAAAACAGCTTTGTAATTTGATCATAATTCCTGAAAAGCTGCGACACAGTTGCAGAAAAAATATTTTTCTCGAATCTTTTGGTAAAATGTAAAACTCTCCGTCGACATTTTCACAAGCACATTCAAGTAGCGGAAATAGGAAATAATTTTTAACATTTTGTCGTGCTCTTGTTTTTCCTTTGTCAGCTTAATGGGTACAATGTCTTGAACAAGCCACATTTTTAAAATTCTCTCATTCTCATCTAAAATGAGTTGTAGAAATTTGCGTCAAAACCCAAAGAACCTTTAATTTATTGAGGGTTTGACCCTTAACCTCTTATTTCCAACCTTATTTCTTCTATTTTTTTCCTCGAGTTGTTTACATTATTCTAGAATACACAGTGGAAGGAATGGTGTACATATCTTCAGTATTTCTCGGGTCACCCCATCCCCTTCACTTGCCGATCGTGATCTGTTTTCCTCATCATCATTTTTATCGTGTCAACATAAAACTTTTGTGACAAAAACCCCTCACATTCCTACACACAAGGGAAGTGTTGCAAACAGTTCAATTTCCACATGTAAACAAAAATACCTACTTTTGTAGAGCAGAGGCTTTCAAACTTTTCTTATCTCATTTACATATGTAATTGACCTGTGCACTTATGCGAGTAATGGGGAAATCATTACAATTATAATTAGAGTACGTTGACATAAAATTCAAATATTTTTTGTGAAGTAACAACAAAAATAAAGTTTATCGTCA
Source organism: Seira sanloemensis (assembly GCA_027743915.1). NCBI lineage: Eukaryota > Metazoa > Arthropoda > Collembola > Entomobryomorpha > Entomobryidae > Seira > Seira sanloemensis. The sequence goes on along the minus strand of JAHZMY010001939.1, from coordinate 3,305 downwards.
TCTTTTACAATGGAGCAAGTACATGTGTTTCAAGAGATGTACGAAATTTATGAATGAAGACATTCTCTCTCTGGACTCCAGAGCTTTTACAACAACTCAACCCCATCAGGCAAATGATATCCTGGTTCTTCAAAATAAGTTCCATAAATTGACTTCTTTATGCGCACTCATTACCGCTCATTTATGATGCCATTACCCTCTCAAATTTCACGTCAGTTTTCAAGGATAAAAATGTATGGGATCTTTTTGTTAAAATTGATGTAAAAGTAATGCACAATCAAACTTTGAAAATAGGATGTATTTAATTGTTTTGAAAATAAGGTCGCAGAAATTCCTGTTTCACATTTTCTTCTCATCTACACCAAAAATCAATAATTAAAGTACGCCTCCACTATTGATCTTTCGGTGCTATTCAATTTTGTGCATAATTTTCAATTTACGTGATAAAATTAATGAACGTGCCTCTTCTGTCTTTCAGCTCACCTTTGCCACACTCTCAACCTCCGACGAGTGCTGAAATCTCATTATTATTTCTTCGAAAGGTGGGAACATGAATGAGTTGATGGAAATCTACAAATCTCGTGTGCATAATGCGTAAAGGGCATCATCAAATCAACGACCCAGAATTTTGAATCAGCACATTTCCACCTTTTTTTACATAAAAGGGAAATGAAAGTGACATAATTTTTTTTCATCCAGGCATTACAACTGCGCTCCACGACCTTAGTCATCATCACATCATCCTCCGAAAAAAGTATCCGTTAGCCTTGGTTCGTGCTCAAAATCCTGGGAGATGAGATGAGAGTATAGGAAAAAATTGGCAACTTTGTGGAGAGGTCACGTAATATGGGTGAAACTTTTGTGATTGTTTGCAACGCACACATTATTGCCCATTCATTCCGGGCAGGATTTTCAATCACTTTGAAATGGCACATGGACACGGTGGAGTGAGTGAGGCAGCAGCTACAGGGGAAAAATGCACTTTTGTTGGGCGACGTGATTATAGTAAAGATTCTAGATTACATATGTACCACATGAAAGAGATTGAGAGAGTATGATTCAGTGACACTTTTCTTAGGACATGGCTTGAGAGCTGCGTGTGTATTTATGTGAGAGGATAAAAGTAGAGTTCCAACTCGCATCCCAGCTCAGATGCTTTGCTCTCAAACGAGGGGTGAAATGAAGAAGTCGTAGTAAAAGGGAAGAAAAGAGAGAGAGAGAAGTTCTCTCTGTACGTTCGGCCGGGACTGCACTCACAGTCCCAATCACAATCTAGTTCTTCGCTTGAGGAAGGAAGGAAGGACGTGACGATCGTGTCGTTAACTAAGGAACGTGATGTGGACACTGTAAATACGGATCTGCATTCAGAGACTCAGCAGTACTTGGGAAGTGAAGGAAGTGCACTGGTCGAAATATTTTTTTGCCTCCTTCTTGACAGTTCATGTCCTAAGAAAAAGGAAGTGGGATATATATACTCACCTTTATAAAAAATATTAGAGTTTTGTGTGAAGTGCAATGAAACTTTTTGCTGAATCTTCATGAATTAAAAAAAAGTTCACAGGTGGACTAGACAGGAGACTCAATGACCTTTGAGTACAGAGAAAATGTTACGTGAATTGAGAATGAATGGAATGGAGTGTTTTTAGAGTGGAATCTTTTGTCACGTGCGTGTAACAAGTACAAATGACATTGGCTAAGAGAGAAATTAGGTAAAGAAAAACAAAACTTTTTGGGGCGTGATTTGACATTCGATTTGGGACACGTAAAAAAGGCAAGACGTGGTAGATTGCTTCCCCTGCCCAGTGCCATTACCCAGCAGCTGGATAAGGCTTCCGTCATCAGACTCACTACCTCTTATCTACGGATGAGGCACGTCTTTCCAGATGGTGAGTGCATGTTATAAATATGTATTTGTGCATCTCAATTCTTTATTATACAACTAGTAATTCCATGCTCAGCTATTTAAATTAATGCAATATTTGCATAAATAATAAAGTGAGAACAACTAGGTTTTCTACTTTAATATTAAACCATGTTCCCTTTCACAATTATCAATTTTATTCCTAAAAACCGACGACAGCGGTTGTATTACCAGCTTTTCTCACTCATTAATTTTCCAGTTTGACGCGTCCTCATTGAAAGAGGCACTTGTGTGAAGCGCGTGCAATAAAAAAACAATGGCACTACTGAGGACATTGATAGGACGGAAGGGCAACAAATAACTAACAATCATTTCATTGTTCCAATCTTTTTGTATTAAGAAATTTGGATTACGCTCTTTGATTATAATATGATGAGGCAACGGGGCGCACAGCAGGAGATGAACCTATAATTGCCAGACAGAGCAGGCATCATATACCTAGGAAAAGCGACCCTTTTTCTCTTTGCCCCAATCAAAACTCAAAAACTAATGAGTCGTGTGCGGTGAGAGCAGTGAGCAAACTTTTTTTTCACTCACTACATTTTTGAACGAATTTTCCCCTTTTGTAAATGCACACGGTGGACATAACTTTTCCCCTAGTGTGGTGCAGTACCGGCATTCTATTTATATAATGCATCTTAAAGGACATCTCAACTGGAGATGATATGAATATTCCGTGAAAAGGTTTGCGTTCGTGAGTTTCCATAATAAACTCTAGTTTCGTAGAGAGTTGCCCTGTTTCACGAAAAATTCATGATTTCTGTGTGTGTGTGTGGTATGGTGGTGCGATGCTTCCAAACTCTGTAGAAAAAGTCGGCATTCTCATCTCTCTCTCTCACTCTTCCCGGTTCTTTTGGGAAACGTGTGTTCCAAAAAATAATTGGCACACTTGAAAATTGCCTTCGTTAGCAGAAATCACAGAGTGCTAAAGAGAGACAGAAAGGGAAAGGGGGAAAATGTAAAGACTTTCCTTGCTTGGCTTTCCATACTGACTTCATACGGTTCATTCACAGCAGACGTTATTTTCTCCTGTGTACTCGCCTCAAGGAAGAGGGAAAATATGGAGACTTGGTGACTGCTCTCATTATACTTCAATATAATGAGAGTAGTGAGCATAATATTATATCATTTGCACAGGTTTTTGATACCAGCTATATACATAGACCCCATCTTCTCCTCCTTTCCCCACGAGGAAGGGAACTGCTGCTTCCGATTGCCGATGTTATTTTAAAGGGAAATTTTTTAGAGATAAAGATGAACACACACATGCATTTTATATATTTTTCAAGTGCCACTTCAATTTTACTCGAAAAGTGAGTGTGTATGGAAAAAACTGAAGATGGGAAACCACCAGCATCACCATCTCCACCAACCACCATAGCAC
>JAHZMY010001938.1:0-11435 GCA_027743915.1 Seira sanloemensis | reverse complement strand
CCTAATGAACACGTTCAACGCTCATGACTCATTTACATAATCAACTGGTTTAACCTAAAAATGTATGTTTTCACTACACATACATATACATATGTACCTCACGAATGAAAAACTTCTTGAAAAAAAAATTCTATTTGTACACGTGGAGAGAAACGATATGAGAAGAAGAAGGGAAAAAATAAAGTTTTAGTGACAAATGACTTGTCAAAGGTAATTGACAGCTGGTTCATCCTCTCCATCAAGATTTTCAGGGAAAGTTAGTCCTCCAAAAAAAAATTTAACTTTTTCAGCAGACCTGTTTTTTAATGCAAGCATCTACACATACTTTTACTCTTGACTACACCCAATACAATTTTCACTCCGGGGAGGGGAAATCGTTAATTATGATTAGCTAAAGTTGGAAGGTGGATGGATCTTCACGCACTCCCTGGAATTAAGCTGTTACCCGAGTCTGTAATTTCTAACGTCGAAGGAGATGGCTGGGTGAGAAAATCCACTTTCTCTAGAAAAAAGTTCCCCTTTCTCTCTCTTTCTCATTTCTAAGTCCTGGTATTGCTCGAGGAGAAAGTTGAGAAAAAGTCTTGATGGAAGTCCCTTTGTGCGTTGTGCACTATATATTTTTTCAAAGTAAAGTTAATTAATCAGAGTATTTTTCAAAAACTTTAGGACAGCCAACGTTGTCCCCGGGCTTCGTGGAAGGGACTCAGTCTCTATTTTGTTACGTAGCTGACCTGGTCTCATGGCTGCATTGGTTTCAGAAATTTTGAACGTCCGTAGCTCCATGAGCACGATACGCTGGGGACTGGGTAAAGCCTCAACCGATTTCAAGAGCAGTTGTTGTAGAGAAACCGAGTCCATTTTAGGTCTTATCGGTCAAGACCTTTAGTTGAGAAAAAGTCTTGATGGAAGTCCCTTTGTGCGTTGTGCACTATATATTTTTTCAAAGTAAAGTTAATTAATCAGAGTATTTTTCAAAAACTTTAGGACAGCCAGCTTTCTCCCCGGGCTTCGTGGAAGGGGCTCAGTCTCTATTTTGTTACGTAGCTGACCTGTACTCATGGCTGTATTGGTTTCAGAAATTTGGAGCGTCCGTAGGTCCACGAGCACGATACGCTGGGGACTGGGTAAAGCCTCAACCGATTTCAAGAGCAGTTGTTGTAGAGAAACCGAGTCCATTTTAGGTCTTATCGGTCAAGACCTTCGTGATAAGGTCGGACGATAGGTCTGCCTATTTTTAAATCCAATTGTACATTTGACAAATAGGCTACCAAAGTTAAGACATTCATAAGAAAATCAAAGGCGCTAGATTTTTAATTGTTGCTTCGTTCAAGAGCAAGTGACAATGACTGTTGAAGTCGTTATATTCCAAAAGAATGCATGAGACATGGAAATAATTTACTCAAAATTTTATATGAAAATATGTATAAGCTATGAATCATTGCGCTAATTCTTCCTTTCAGCTACGTATTGTACATAAGATTGCCTTAAAGCAAGATTCTTAATGACATGTTCGATTTTTTCCTCTTTCTGCCGGATGTGAAACTAACTATGATTTTTTGGAGTGATGTGAGACATATCGAAATCCTACATCAGACTATCATCACTCATGATTCAGACATCATCGAATCTTACTCAATGATTTCCACTGGCAATACAAGAGCAGTTGCATATAGCAATTTGTATATAGAATTATAGTATGAACAGCTGAAATTAAGCCGGTCTGGCGCAAGCCTATAATTAACTTTTTGGGGGAAGGCCACCAGCACTAGATGAAAAGATGAGAGACGGTTAGAGGGGGAGCCTGCACAACGTCGGTTCCAGCTTTTCCAGGAACGAGTGACTCCAGTGGTGGCAGTATTCGAAAGGAGCTGGAATGAGACATGATGATTCAATTTTCAGGGTTTTTAAAAGGAACCGATTCCATGAACTGACAACAATATGACAATATGAGCTTGTGAAACAAGCAATCTATTTGAGAAATGAAATGTGTACATACATGTAGATATGTATGCGGCTTACAAAAGATGATTGAGAAGGATTCCGTTGTTACTGACTCGGGTCAATTCCTATGCGCTAATTAGCTCCTGCTACTCAATCTTCATGTTGAAAGATAGTTCATGAATAAAAGTTTTGTACAAAAACAAAAAGTATATTTGAGTCCATTTTCCTTATGCATGGTAGAAAGTACATGGTTTGTGGTAGGGGAATTCGATATTAAATTTAACACGAATCTACCAAATTTGTTGGTCACAAACGCTTTCTGCGAAACTTTTCCAAACAACATTGCTTCCGGCCGTAACAACTAAAATACATAGTATGTAACAAAGTGTGAGAATAAGTTTTAAATCAGGTATTGTAATTACCCGTGGGCAATAACGATTTTTATCCGGGTAGTGGGTAATAACGGGCAATAATTGTTAATAATTGTTATTAATTCGCAACAACGGGTAATAATGTGAATTCAATACGCTTGTATTATATGTATAATATATACATAATGAAGGACCTTTTAGATATTTTCAAGTATTAGATATATCTTCTTCTTGCGAAGTTCTTGCGAATTTAATATTTCTGATTGCATATAATATCTGAAATAGCTCAAAGCCATTTATGCTACTAGTATACTTACTGCATACACTATTTAGACGCTTCACAATCAATAACTGAAAGTAACCATTCTCAATTCAAGATTTCTTATCCTACCCCGGCATGCGTGAATTAAATATTGATTGTTAAAGGGATACTTAAATGTCAAGATTTTAAAGTACTGAATTCTCCGTGTTTTTCAATATTGCCTACAATGTCTATTATTACCCACTTTTTCAATTATTTGAGTGGGTGGGCAATAATGGAATTACCCGTTACTACCCCTTGCAACGCCTGTTTGAAATACATTTTTAAAAACATTCAGTTCAACCAGAAAACCTTTCCCCTTGAGAAATTTGAATGACGTGGAGCACTAATTTTACAGTTTCAAGAAAACCTGCCTCGGGCAGGTGTTCCAATGTTCAGTGAAAGTTTTGATGGTTCATAAAGAACCCTGTACTATTATTACATGTACATATGTCTCTCTCGTTCCAGACATAGTCTCAAAAATCCCCAAAACACAACTAACAACCCATTCTCAATTTCCGCCCTCGAAAGCCCTCACCGCTTGTCCTTTGTCAGTCAGTGTGAGAAGCTGACCAAGTTTCCAAAACCAGAGTCTCTCGCAGCCCTGCGATGTACAAGCGCTGGAGATGAATCATTCATCAGAATCCATAAAACATCTCAATTTCCGCCCTCAAAAGCCCTCACCGCTTGTCCTTTGTCAGCCAGTGTGGGAAGCTGACCAAGTTTCCAAAACCAGAGTCTCTCGCAGCCCTGCGATGTACAAGCGCTGGAGATGAATCATTCATCAGAATCCATAAAACACACATATCGGGCCTGCACGTGGCCTACATATGCGAGAGAGAGAGAGAGTGAGAGAGAGCGTGAAAGGTGGAGCAAGTTTTGGACCATGTCTCGATAAATCCTCTTCACAAAATCCATTAGGTAACCGGTGCAGTTCAGAGACCTACACCGCAGACGACAAAAGTCTCGAAAATATCAATCATCAACTCAACTCATACATACACCCTCTTCTGGGGCAGGGACATGGACAGGTAATATTTCCATTATTGGGACTGAGACAAGAGATAACGTGTTTTTAGCTGTGTATTTTTATCCCAACGAGGAGACCATTTATTAGTACGGTATTGTTTTTAGGGGATAACTTTTTCCGAAAAAATGTTTGCCAGGTGAATGCTTTCGGCTACTTCCAATTTCGGCTAATTGGCCAAACAAAGTCATTTAAAAAAAAGGTTTTGGCTACAAAAGTTGAATGAAATTGAAGAGATTTGTATTATCAATTTCTCAAAATAGTCGAATTTTTGTTCAAGAAGTTCAAGAAGTTTTTCGTAGCAACATCTAAATTAAATGACTAAATTTTTGCCAGGATTGCAAAAAATCCTAAAAAAAATATTCTAACAAGGGAAGACGGAAGCATGTTTTTGAACCGATAAAAAAGTAGTCAATCATGAAAATATTTTCACCTATACTTATCCCATATTGTAATGTGTCATGGAATTCATAGTAAGTATTTCAACGAGACCGGCTTCACAGGAGCGTCCCTTTACGAGAGATAAACAGGACTGTTTAATGTTATCAAAACCTGCTAAATTTAGCCCAAAGTCAAATGCAACTACTTTTATTCACCCACAAAACCAATTTTCGAACTATCCCCTAATTATGCCCAAACATTCAAAATACTACCCAAGCGATACTACATACATATATGCACGGTTTCATTATTTTCATGTGAGGCAACCATTAAGGCAAGACAATGGCTTCTGCAAGGGAGCGAGAAAGAAGCTTTACATTTTCCCATATCGAAATGGGTGCTGTGTGCTCGTAATAGAGATTAAAAGAGTGATTCTCATGGCCCACACACAACCATTTTCGAAAGTGGAATCGAGCCTATTACAAGAATCTTTTATGAGCCAACTGCAAATTATATTTTGCTGCTTCTCCCCACACACAGCCATTGAGACGTTCTCGAGCTTCTTCGAGTCTCTATTTATCTTTTCAAGGACACACAAAGGCTTGGGAGGAGCTGAAAAAAACGGCTGCCGCTGTTCTCCGTCTCTCGTGTGAGCTTCACTGACTTTCGCAAATAAACTTGAAACAAGACAGAACTTCGTCGGAGGTGAACAGTGAGCATGTGTAGATGGATGGAATGTTGGCATTTTTAAAAGACAAGAAGCAAGAAGAAAAAGGGGACGTTAAACATTAATGGTGAGCCTCGATGCCTTCGGGTGGTTTCCCAACGGAGAGCTGTGTGCGGGCGTTCGGGGAATTTTTTTTGAAGAGATTAATCTCGTAACTCGTAATCCGTAATAACAAGACATGTTGCAAGACGGGAGTTACTTCTTGAAGGCGGATTTCGTATTATGGAGAAATGGAGAAGAGGATATAATCAATTCCAAATAATGATTAGGACAAAGGATGAGCCATCGCTGCTGGGACACCACTGGGAATAAAAATAGTCTTGTCTTCAAGCTAATAATACTGCATACGTACATATGTATGTACATAATAAATATGCAGCTGCGTCGATTTTGAATCCTACATCGTACCTTCTCTCTTCTCCCCATGTTTCATATTGCCCTCTTTCAGCGTATGGCACTGTATCCCCTTTGAAATCGGTTAGGACATTTTAATTTCCAATGAAAATATGGACGGACGAAAATTGTGAATTCAAGACTAATATTGAATGGTTCAGCTGCGTAACGATGTGCATTACCTTCATTACTCTGCTCAAGTGAAGTGAGCCGCAGTCCTTTATTCGTGGAAACGGGAGAGAGAAGAAGAGAAAGAAGGTTTCATGAGAAGAGGCGACCCCAGCTTAAGTAAATGAAACATGAAGGCTTCATCTGTGTGAGAATCAAGTCAAGCAAAATAAAAAATTGCGAGGATAAAAAATTGCACGATGTACAGTATGAGCAGTGAAAGATGATCAGCTTCTATTCAAGGACCGTTTTGAACATGTCTGATTACGCCAAATTAGCCCCTATTTTAAGACTGGGGTGATGACATGATTGAAAATAAAATTGAAAAAGATATGAAATTCCATTTCATGATATGTATTACAATCACCTCGACTCTGGAAATTGAAATGATGCTTGAACTGAAACTGTTGAGCAAAAATTTGGGGGGCGTTTGAATTGAGCCAAGGTTTTTTTTTCAAAATAAATGTCACGATTCCAAGTATTCCAAGTATTTCTCAAATTTGGGCCTTGTTGATTAACCCAATTATGATTTGGACACGGGTTTCGACTTCCAAACGAGTTGTGGGTGGGTTAGTGGATGAGAGCATGAAGTTGTAACGCTTTTTTGAGGTTGCGCAAGCCGAAGAAGAAGCGTGACTTGAAATGAGTTCGGTGACAGAGGCATCTTCCTCTCCTTAATTTCAAAGGTCAGAGGGGAAAAGTTGTTGGCTTACTTTCTGCACATATTTGGCAATCCATTGGAGATGGAAGTGAGCAACGACGACATTGCATCAGATGTCAGAAACAGTCATGCGTGGAATTCTTTTATTTTTTATGAGTTCCCTTTATTTTCATAGAGCAAGAAAGCAATTTCTTTAAAAGAAATCTTTCATCAAACTACATAGTTCAAATTACAAGTATTCCCAACCAGAAACTAATGAAATGAGGAATGCAAAATGAAAAGAAATATCATCAGTCATCAAAGACAAAAGACGAGATGATCGAATCAATGAAGTTTCGTTTATTCTCAACAATCTATCTCATTATATGGTACGAGATTAGCCGAAAATATTTCCACGAATTATTTTGATTTATTTGATAATAAGTAATTGGTTTGTGGAAAGGACAAAAACAATGTCACATGGATCGAGAAAGTCAAGCCTAACAGACATTGGAGTCAACGGACGAGTCAAGGCTGTTTAGATCAATATACTTACAATGAAATATCGGTCCCAGTAATTACTTTTCTTAGATTTGCTTTTCAGAACCAGCTTGTTGATCATCGAAAATTAAAGACAAATGATCTGTGGTGAATGTTTCCAAATTGTGTATGGAAAGATAACATGAGTACAGGAATGTATGTACATTTTAAATATGTCTTCACAAAATTCCACATACCAGATAGCAAATTAGATTTTTAAAAAAAGTTATTTTTGAAAGTTTTACCAAATCTGGGATAGTGTTTTTAGTAGTATGTTGAAGCCATATTAAACTTGATTAGGGACACAAAATTAATGTAAACACACTAGCTATTTAACAATCAGAAGTCGTCCCCATATATGATTTCGGTCCTTGTCGAAAGAGCATGAAAAATTGTAGAGATTCTGAATTTTATGCTAATTGATTGATTGATTGGTTGATTGATACATGACTTTATTGTTTTGCAAGTTCCGTTTAATCGTGTCGCCCACTTGGGACATGACATGATTAACTATGCAGAAACATCTATTCCCAATTGCTTTTACCATCATGCCTTGTCACCAAAATACGCAGCTCGATCAACGCATGTAAGCTCATATTTTTTCTCATAAAGTGGACGCAGCAAGTTTCCCTGTTTCTAACTAATAGACTAAGTTTCCCCGATTATTTCGGAAGTGGGCAAGAGGATGGAACAATACACCTTACTGATACTACATACAAATCACAATATGTCCCAAAGATCGCTTTCTCCATTTCTGAACGCAAATGCAAAGTTACGCTGTCCACTTCCTATGTGCTATCAATTAGTGACATGGGGTGATCGAAAAGTTATGGTCAACAAACCATATACATGGTTTGCCTTATTCCTAAATCCCAGTAGTTATAAAAAATTCTTATTATTCAAAATGTTCAGGGACAAAGATTTCCTAACAATCATTATCTCTATCAAGCTCGCAGACTTTTTACTTCTTTTTATGCTCCCACTTCAACCCCGGTGTCTCAGTTCGCACGTGCGCTTCCCACCGACGCACGTAAAGTGAGTGATGCTCCACATTAGCAAATCAAATGAACGTCGGCCGTCGTAATTAGAGCCGTCTTGGATCCTGGTCGACAGCAGAGTAAACAAGCTCCGAGAAACAGGAGCTACTTTGGATTTTCAGAGGAAATATTTGCTACCAGAGACTGAACTATATACATTAAGCTTTGCGAATGCTGTTTGTGGACACGGCAATTTTTTTGCCGTTTTCGGACAAAGGGACAACGTAGTTTTACTTTTGCCTTCAAAAATGGACAAGGCGATTTTCGGGGTAACATGAAATACACACTTAGGAGTTAAATCGCCTGTTCCATTTTCTAACCAAAAGAAGTTAACTTGTGTTGTACATTTCCGAAAAAGACAAAAAAATTACCGTGTTCACAAACAACATTCGCAAACCGATATGTAGTATGTGCTATTAAACAGAGAAATGGCTTTGCTCAAATGGTCAGCCTCCATCTCTTCAAGCTACCATGTCCACATGTACACATATGAAAACACAGAGTTTTATGTGCATATTTAATACGGGCATTGTTACTCTCGTGTAAATAAATCAAAAACGGAGGATGAACATGTTCGCACAAAACAAGGGAGACTCTTGACTTTGTACTTGTACACATATAAAAACACAGAGTTTTATGTGCATATTTAATACGGGCATTGTTACTCTCGTGTAAATAAATCAAAAACGGAGGATGAACATGTTCGCACAAAACAAGGGAGACTCTTGACTTTGTACAGTTAGACCCATAAACCTGCAGCTCTATTTAACGTGTTGCAGAACGAAAAATATTTACGACTTCAAATAGTTCAACATACTTAGATGCTGCCTAAATTTGTGAATGGTAAATACCGGCATCAATTACATTCTTTTAGATCGGATTTAAATACACATAAAAGCCCTTTAAGGAAGATTCTAATCGGAATAATCGGAACAATAAATTCACTACTTATAGAGTTTATGAGTACAAATTTTAAATTTTGATTTTTACATGTAATTGAGATAAGATATGAATGCCTACAAGACAATTCCCTCGGCTAACTGGCGGTTAAAATTAGAAAAATATACAAAAGTTATTGATTAGACACCTTCAACCCCTTTAACGAAGGTGTTAGCAATGCCGGAGCTCAAATTTGAAGATCCGGCTCCGGTAAAAATCCGGCCTTTCTAAGTTTTTTATAATGCATTGTATTGCCATCATGCCATCATTTATAAAACTTTCCCGGCTTTTTTTGAAAAAAATCCGGCATCGAGGTATTAATACATCTCTCAACTCAATTTACAGAGCATTATTAAAAAACCTTTGTTTCAGTTAAATTTTACTCGGGTTTATGCAAATAAGGGTATTTGTTAATACTTGTCCTTGTATAAATGCCAACTTTGCTAGATGACTATTCTTAATCAAATATTAAATCAGTCAAATGTCTTCATCGCCAGAATATTTCATTTTGTTTGCACTTCCACATCTAAATATTCCAAATAATACCCTATTACAAGACTTTCAGACACCCGGATAACGCTCCAATGCGAACTACATGACCTCCACTTTCCCCCCAACAATCTCTCTCTTCCTCTGCAAATTTTTCTATTATATCGCCCGCAGTCACAAAAATAGGGACTTAAAAAGAAAAGCTCATAAAAACACTTGTTCATTAAGTTTACGCCATTCCTACTCCCATTGTAAACACTCATATTCATACGAAGCACAAAACAACATTCCTCGTCGGAAGTGGAATGGCACAAAAATGCCCGGGACCAACAACAAGTGACATAATATACGAAGAAGCACAGCAACAATGTAAAATGGAAGAAAAAATCATAAAAAAATAGGAAAAGCGAATAATATGTACAAGTCATCCTTCAAAAGCTTGTTTTCTCCGTTGTCATAAATCTTCTTATTTCCATTCTCTCTCTCAGCTTCTTGTTATGTACTCCCGGAGAAATCATGTTTCCATTTCACATTCCTTTTTCTTCTTCTTTTCTCAGTAGCTTCCTACACAAAAAAAACCTCTCCAAGAGGAAAATATTTGTACACGCAATACGAAATACTAAATACAAAAAATAAATCTTCACATCATTCAACTATTATTACGTAATACATAATATAGTAGGGGAAAATAGTTTTGGACAAAGTCATCATATTTTTTTATGAATTTTGTGAAAAAAATTTTCCCTGTGCCTACACGGTACGACCACGCAGATAAAAAAAAGTTTTTTTTTGTTTTGCCTTTTCCCCCTATGATGTGTTTATTTTGTGTGCTCCGCAAGGAAATTGCTTTTTTGCTTGGAGTGTATAGTCATAGTAGCGGCAATAACTCATATTCGTAAACTCATTTGGGTCTGAAGACGAAGGGGAAACAGAAAGTGTTGGGACTGGCAGTTTGTTGGGTGGGAATGTTTTTGGTATTTTGGAATTACGGGATAGCATTCCATTTTCTATTTGATTATAAGTATATGTACATGCCTATTCATATGTGCATGCGTTTTTTCTTGAAATTCTACAAAAAAAAATGAAAAAAATATTGATCATTTTGATATCAAGGTCCGAACTGCAATCTTGCTGAATAGCCTTCAAAAAAATACGGCTTATATTAGGCTTATGTTGATGATAGACAAGGCCTTCTTTGGTGAAAATGGACAACACAATCTTGGGGCTTATTCTTATTTGTATGCAGCAAAAAGTGTAGATTGTGCGTCCACCTTGTCATTTCCAAAGCAGTTCCAAAACTAGAGCGTTGTTGATTACCTGCAAAACTTGTCTGTCCATTATAAAGATGCGGCAAGGAAAATGCTGGCATTTAAAGGCACGTAAATTGTGCTTTAATTGTAATTAGAAAATGTTTTTATATATTCACAAATTTACTTAAATGACAAATTGTAAGACTTAACTTTGAACTTCAAAACCTAAAATATGAGCAAGTCTGGTAAATTACGAACTTTTCTATCCTTCAAATATGTACTATTCCATAAACGATCCAAATGCAAAAACAGTACTCTAATTACTTACCCTTATTTTAAAGTTAACATTTCGTGCCAAAAGCGAGAACAAAAAATAAATGCAGTAGAATTGTAATACCTCGACTGTTATGAAAACGAAGAGTGGCCACTTGCAAAATATTTGTATTTGTTCAAATTCACAGGCCTAGCTTTTTTCCTCCTGCTCCGGAAGTTTTAACGAGCGTTGAAACGGCTCTTTGAGAGAGAGAGAAAAAATCACTCTAATTTGGAAATTGCTCTGTACACATGCATAACGCCGACCTTCACTTTAGAGAAACCGGAGTCAGCTGCCTCCACTACAAAGTTTTTTTTGCTCTCACAGAAAAGTTTCCCGTAGGGCAAACACTTCCGTTTTCCATACTTTTTTGGACGTGCGTGGGTCGCGGATGCAAAAAAAAAGTGGAGGAAATCAGAAAAAATCTTTTGCAATCATATTCTCAAGCTTGTATAGTAAAGTCTTTCACATAACATGCAAAAGACGCAAAAAATTAAAAGTTTTTTAAGCAACAGTTATCGCATCTGGGGCGAATCGATCATTTTCCCTCTGGATCCGCGGACCATGAAAACTAAAATAATATTTCGGTTCGCTCAAAAGTTTTTTGAGAACTTTGGATGAGCGCTTCAAGTTCAGCGTTCCAGAAAAAAACTGAGCATATGTAACACGACTCCAAAATCATCATTGTTTCAATATTTTCCCTTCCGAACGGAATACCAATTTTCAGCAAATTTTTTCTCGTCCGGTGTACGTATGCCTGCCTTTTGCATCGATGTGTTTTTTTTACACATTCACTTCTTTCTCACACAGTTTACACAATGAGCATGCAAATTAGCTAGAGCCAGTCTCATTATTTCCACTGGAATATGTAAGCATATCTCTTTATCTTCCATATTTGGCGTGATTCCTTGACATTCA
>JAHZMY010001937.1:0-10316 GCA_027743915.1 Seira sanloemensis | reverse complement strand
GAAATGAACTTGTTAAACTTCTTCTTGTTAAACTTATCTTCTATTAAGTTCACGACTGCTTGAATCGCTATATTTTCACATACGATAGTAGTTCATATTCATAGCATTAAAAAGTGAAAGATTGAATATCTACAATTATAAATTGAGCCACGAACTATGTTCCTTTTAGTTTGAAAATTTAAAAAGCGAGATACTTAAACTCCGTGGAGCGGTGACAATCTGTGAACGCGGAAATAAGGGCAACTGCACCCTTCGTCATTATCCAGGTAATGCACACTCTTTCTCAATCTTTATTCGAAACATTACTTCTATCCAAGATTGGGTTGGAATAATGAAAGCATATTTGATTTCTAGAGGTTAATGAATATCTTGTGTTAAGCAAGGACGTCGATGTGCTGACACACTACTGGACAGAATGGTATAGCTTGCTTGTCGTCCCTCAATTTTTAAAAAATTTAGGCAAAACGCTATAGGCAGCTCTATCACTCCGACAATGTACGAAGAATTGAAAAATCGTTCCAATCTCTTTGCTGCGGGACACGGTGACAAAAATACAGAACTGACCTTGTGGATTGTTAATGAAGTTTTTACTGTGACTCGTAAAATTATATTGTGAAATAATCCAGGTTACTCAAGCACTGTGCATATGTGGTTTGATGCATTTTCCGACGACACTCCCAACTGGTCTGCGAAAAAGTTTGAGGAGCAACTGTACGAGCTTTTGAATGAAGTGGAAGAGTACTTACATTAAGCTACACGCATACCTCCGGATGAAACTGACGAGGTCGAGGGGGCCAGATTTGAAACTTCCGGAGCACGGCTATTTGCCTATTCACCTTCTTGGGAATTTTCTGGCCCAGGTCTTTAAATCACAGCAGTCTTAACTTTCAATCTTTACCAATTTGTTTTGGAGCACATTCGCAAATATGTACTTTTACACTTAAAGGACTTTTCAGTAATGGCTACGGAAACAGCCCCTTTTAAAGATTTGACTTATGTTAATGTCGGCCAGGCCCTGGTAGATGCGGTAAGATTTGCAAAGATTTTTTAATAAATGAATTCCAACGGTTTTGAGGTTTTTAACATTTTTTGCATTAGAACTACACTCCAATTAAAATTGTGGAGTCGGCGGAACAATTTTTCATGGGGTTAAATGAGGATTGGAAACTCCCGCAAAGCTTCTGGGACAAAAGTTTCTTTGTAAGGCCGGCGGATGGAAAAGTAAATCCTTCTTGCCATCCGCAGGCATTTGATCTCTGCGCGAACAACGATCTCAGGTAATGTGCGAACAAATTGATTTTAAATTGGCAGAGAAGACACTAAATAAATGTTTTAGGTTGCATATGTGCATCGAAATGAGTGAGTTTCACTTGAAGACTGCTTATCATGAACTCGGTCATATCTTTTACTACATGTCTTATGCTCACTTACCGTACGTTTACCGGAATGGTGCAAATCCAGGTAAATTGATCTAAGTAATTATAATTAAAGTAAAATATGTCATAATTTAACTCCATACTAAGCGTACAATAATTTTATTTTTCTCGTCATAAGGGTTCCATGAGGTATGCTACATCAAAATTTTGCTTCAAGAAATACGCGTTGTCGATTTTACTATGAGACAGCTCTCAATATTAATATTTAGGCTATTGGCGATACAATCGCTTTGAGTATTATTACGCCCAAGCATCTCAAGTGCGACCTTGGCCTGGCCACCGACCCCGAGAATAAGATTA
Source organism: Seira sanloemensis (assembly GCA_027743915.1). Lineage (NCBI taxonomy): Eukaryota > Metazoa > Arthropoda > Collembola > Entomobryomorpha > Entomobryidae > Seira > Seira sanloemensis. Next base: position 8,580 of record JAHZMY010001937.1, on the reverse strand, counting down.
AATGTGGTCACCCTGAAGACCACCCGATTGATGAACACGACATCAACTTTTTGTACAGCAAGGCTCTAAAAGTGGTAGGCTGCGAATTATTTGATTGAAAAAAAGCAAAAAAAAACTTTACATCACTAATTAATTTTCCAGCTTCCTCTATTTCCGTTTGGATTGGCAATAGAAACGTGGCGCTCAAAAGTGTTTAACGGTTCGATTGGACCAAGCGAGTACAACAACGAATGGTGGAAGTTGCGCAAGCAATTGTCCGGAGTCGTCCCACCTGCGCCAAGACCTCCAGGTTATACTTTTAAATATTATGTACTTTTTAATAAAATCTCGTTGTTATAATATTGAAATGTATATTTTCAGAAATGCTTGATATCATTTGAAGTCTTTCATGTTGCTAATAACATGGTGTTTGCAAATTATCTGATATCGGAAATTCTTCAGTATCAGTTCTACGAAGCATTATGCATTGCCGCTGGCGAGTATGATCCTAACGACTCAAAGTCAGCGCCATTACACAGATGTGACTTTGCTAAAAGTCGGAAAGCTGGAAGTCTGCTAAAGTAATTTTTCAGTTCTGCAAATCCACAATGACATACAAAGTGTTCTTTATGTGTTGACTCATGGCATCTCATTTCTCTTTTTGTGCAGAAAAATGCTGGAGAAGGGATGTTCAAAGGACTGGAGTTCGGTGCTGGAGATTCTAACCGGTACAAGAGAATTGACAGTTAGACCATTAATTCATTATTTCCAGCCCGTATTTGATCACATAGAGAAAGAGTTGAATGATAATAATATTAAGCCTTGTTTTGGCAGCCATTGTTGATATTGAGTTAGTTTTTCGCTAATAATGAATTTAGTCCATACAAAAACCCACTAATTAAATCAATTTTATTTAATAAAGTACTCGATAACTCAATTTGAGGTTCTTTCTATTATAAAGCTGAAGAAATGGCTGAGGTGAAGCATTCAAAGTAGCATTGATTTAGCCATGATTCATCTTTCAGTTGGCAGATATTGTCCGGTATTATGAAAACTTTGCATATAATAATTTCACATGAGTAACAATTAAAGTTTTTAGGGCTCATCGGACAGGGTCTTTATTGTAAAATTCCTAGAAACAATGGACCTTGTGCTTTTTTACATCAATAGCATGCGTTCAGTGTCAATTTACTGACGTAAAGACATTTTGTTTCGTTGCCAACAAGAGTTGTATTACCAATAAGGTATTGCGCATGAAAAAGGTGGTCGCACACTCAGGTCTCACGAATAAAACTCACGATGAATTCAGTGAAAATATATGTGGACCGCCCATGTCTAATTCAACTACTATAATACAAGATACCAGGTTAAAATATAAAGTTTATTTATTTATTCCGATGCTTACGTAAGAAGCTGAATACGAACCGGTCCTGTTAAGTTTTAAATGAACAAGCTTATAATTAATTTAGTTGATACCTGTTCAAACCAGACTTCCTATTATGAAATGGCACCTGAATGTTACGAAATAGTTATAATTTATTACAATAAATGAACGCAACTATATTTAGCCGAATGCTTTTTAGTTCTTCCAGTTCTTTAGAAGCTATGGAAATAAATATTGTCACGTGCATGTCAATACTTGGGGATATTTTGCGGTGGTGGCATTAATTGGAGCTCCGAAGAGACAACCGTATGCCGTGTAATTCCAAGTCGTTAGTACTTCCCAAAATGTGTTCGGTCAAAATATGACGCATCCGTATCCAATCCAAAGACATGTACTTACAATTAGATGGATAGATGATCTTTCCCATTTTCAAATTTTTCCACCAGGAAACTCGACAAGGACAAAATTATATCTGATGAAACGGAATTTAGCATTAATTTTAGTAAGTTTGGAAGGTTGAGAAAATGATTTTCTGACAAAGAGCAATAAGATTTAAGTTGATGTTTATTTCCTCATTTCTTCATTCGAAGTCATTACAACCACCTGTCCACCAAATAAAATAAGCCCATTAAATGTATTAAAAAGTAGTAAAGCGTGGTTCCGCCAACCAAAAAAGTAGAAATGTTTACTGAAAATTTGCCAATATTTGCAAAACTCTGCAACTTCGCAAATGCCTTCAGAGACAGTCCTTTCACGTGGGACTGTGAGGCTCAAACTTTAAAAGTCAAGCCTGACCACGAAAATCGTAGAAAATGGAACAAAATGGGCGTTTATCTCCACATTCTCTGTACACTGGTCCTAATTTGTCAATTCATCGTCTTCCCCCGACATTCCAATGCGACGGCATCCAACTTCATCTCCTACTACTCAGTCGCTGCATACATTGTAGCCCAAGTTCACATGCGAGAAGTCTTCCAATATGGCACTGACATCGTCTTGTACGTCAACGGACTCCTACAGTTTGACTTTATGTACGAATGGAGGAAGCCACGAACATTCCGGACATACTTTCGACAGCAAAACATTCTGTCGAAGCTGAACAGTTTGTTCGTCTTCGGTATCTACTGCAGTTGCTTCTTCTTCCCAATTGGTTTCGTTTATGGCCTTCATTTCTCCAGTCCATGTAAACCCAGTCTGCTATTCTACTGGGCGGTTGCGGAATGTGGAGGGAATACTCTTGAACATGGCGCTCTGAAAATCGTTTCGAAATTGGTAATTCTAGTATTCAACCATTTACTTTGGGCATGGAGTTTCAGATTCTCAGCTTTTGCGTTTGGAATGCTCGAGTCTTTAGCCATTACGGCGCTTAGGGAAGACATACAATTGTACTGGAGATGCTACAGTTTGAACCTTGGATGTCACCCGGGATTGGTCATAATGTACCGCCAACTGCAAATCCTGGCCAAATTGGGAAATCACTTGGGTCAGCACAGGTTGCGGCTTTGCTTAATCGTGATAGTTGTTGGACTCCAGGCCTTCTTCATCATGACGTTAGTGGGTGCTGGTAGAAGCACTCTCCGAAGCGCCGAAGACGTATTTGTTTTCCTGGTGAGCTTAGCTGGAATCGCGGACGCCGCGATGGCGATAACGGTAGCTGTTGGAGGTATGGCTACGGTGTACAAGGATTCGGAGCAAGTGCTCGGGTGGATGAATAAGAATGTTGTGAAGGAGAAAAGCAGGTATGCGGTTTGCAAATCCTGGCCAAATTGGGAAATCACTTGGGTCAGCACAGGTTGCGGCTTTGCTTAATCGTGATAGTTGTTGGACTCCAGGCCCTCTTCATCATGACGTTAGTGGGTGCTGGTAGAAGCACTCTTCGAAGCGCCGAAGATGTATTTGTTTTCCTGGTGAGCTTAGCTGGAATCGCGGATGCCACGATGGCGATAACGGTAGCTGTTGGAGGTATGGCTACGGTGTACAAGGATTCGGAGCAAGTGCTCGGGTGGATGAATAAGAATGTTGTGAAGGAGAAAAGCAGGTATGCGGTGAAGGAGAAGCTGAAATTTTTGAAGAGTTGTGAGATCATCAAGGTAAGATTTGGATCGTCCAATTTTATAGAGAAAAATACGCCCCTGTCCTTCTTTGACTTTGCGAATCAAATTGCGGTAAACCTATTGCTACTTTTACCCTAATTGTAACTAGGAGGGGTTTTCTAAACCTTGGTCTAAAAGGACTGTCCTAATGACGTCGTTTTGGCTGTTGAAATAAATGTTTATACATAGGCACGGTTTTTGAAAAATCATTATAAGATATATGAGAAAATTTATATATTCAACATTGTTTCCATTTGAAATACTCTGCAGTCATAATTCAATCGTGCTTTATACCATGCAGTTATGATTCAAGAATGAAATCTACAACGCCCGATGCAATAGTGATTCCTTTATTTAAGAACTAGCAGCCGAATTCGAAAAAATTCCGAGGAAAATGACACCGTTGTGAAGCCAAAACCAGGTGAGGTTTCTTCGTTTAGTATCGACGTCATCTACTTGTGTGAATAATAAAGCCATACAAAATCCTGACGCTAAATTACGATTAAGCCATGGATACATAATGGCTCATGCAGAAAATTTTGTGTGATTTAATTTCTTGCCACTTTCAATTACAAAATATTTCATGGATTGCCAAGTTGGTCAAGATCATAAACTATATGCTATAGTATAAGCCAGGGAGTAATAACTTTATGTATGTATACTGTATGTTATAGTCTTTACTCCATGCACATGTTATAGTCTTTACAAGAAATATCTAAAAATAAAATATGATTTTTAAATGAATTAATAAATTCTAAAGATTATTTCAGCTTCGCATATAATGCGATTGCGTCTTCGATTACGTTGGCACGGTTTATGTTCATAAAATGTAAAACACCTCGTGCATTATTCCTGCAGAACAAAGTTCAACCCATTCCATGTCATTCTCACTCTTTAGTCACTTACATGCTTGACCCAAATTATATCTACAGAAGTGTGTGGAATTCATCTGCAAATAACCCCTACAATCAGCGTCTAGTGTAAGGACCGACTTATTCAAAAAAAAATTGAATGACTTAAAATACAAACGAATAATCAAGTTTTCTAACGATCTACATGTTTGCGCTTATTTTAAATTAGCGTGTAAAACGTTCTCCAAAATACCGAGACGCGACGAATGATGTATCACATAACTTTTTTTGAAAAATTAACGATTTTAACTGCCTATTTCTGTTAATTAACGTCTTGTTTCAAATTACAAACAGACGAACTTTATTTTTTGTCATTTCCGTCATCTTGACTTCCCACATGACATATATTGACATTTGACCTTTTGACCTTCATCGACATACATGAAAGCCTTCACCGATAAGCCCCAAAATCTGATCAGTTCTTACTGAGATGACAGTAAACTCATTGAAAAACCCGAATTCAAATTACGAAACCGTTTTTAAGTTATCTCAGGGACATACAGACCCACAGACTAGCCAAAAACTGTACGGACTTTCCGTCGTCGGTCCTTAATAAAGCTTCGATACAGGATTGAAATCTAAACAGGAAAATAAATGAATGTATGTTAATATATTTTAATTATGATAAAATACCCGGCATTAATTAGAAGATAATTCAAATCAGTTCCGCCATCACAAGTCACAGGACAAAAGTCCATGGTGGCGCCATAGAATTTTGCTTGAAGGAATGTGATGAAGCCCTTTGTATGTTTAGAATCAGGTGAAATGCCCACGCAAAACCGCCCAGGTCAAAAGGAGGGGAAATTCTTAGGGAAGTAAGTTATTTCGTGTATCGGTTTACCCTTAACGGGTAACTCACACCCACGTATGTATGCATGCTGCTTCAGTCCCAATTTTCCAAGCTTTCGTCATCACTTACAAAAGCCGAACACTGACAAATTTTAATTCAGCATCATTTGACCTCTTTCAGTCAAACATTCAGGTCGCTTCAAAATTTCCCAATGTTCACTGAAAACCTTTTCCTCTTACCTTTTCCTCTTTCGGAAGGTTTGCAACCTCTGCTCAAGCTCTCCCGGTTGCACCTTCCAATGGGATCAAACTGAGCAAAAACTTAGGCTGGTAGACAATTACAGTTCCCGTAAAAAATGGGGTTCTGTGGTCAACACTCTACATCTTATCGCCGCAGCAATTTTAGTGGCCCAATTCAGCCTATCGCCTGACCCCGGTGCGATCCCCATCATTTCCTACTACTCTCTGGTGGCGTTTGCCTTACTTCAAGTGGAAATGAGAGAGTGCCACGGCTTCGACTCGGAAATTGTTCTGTACACCAACAGCTTTCTCAAGTTTGACAGTATTTACGACCGCAACCCTCTGCCGTTTCCGTTGTACCTGCGGGGTCAGTCCTTGAGGTCAAAGTTGANCTGGTGGCGTTTGCCTTACTTCAAGTGGAAATGAGAGAGTGCCACGGCTTCGACTCGGAAATTGTTCTGTACACCAACAGCTTTCTCAAGTTTGACAGTATTTACGACCGCAACCCTCTGCCGTTTCCGTTGTACCTGCGGGGTCAGTCCTTGAGGTCAAAGTTGAATTCTCTGTTTGTCATAGGAGTGTATTACACATGCAAGTATATGCCGATCTTGTATGTCTTTGGACTGCACTTGTACAATCCCTGCAAAACTGGTCTTTTGGGCTACTGGGCTATTCCAGAATGCGGCGCACATTTTAGCCCGGCTTTGCACATGAATGCCTATAAATTTTATTACCTAACATTTAAATTGGGAATTTTGATTGTGAATTGCTGGGTATTGAGCGTGGGCTGCAAAATGTCCGTGTTTGCTTTCGGTTTTTTGGAATCGATTGCAATCACCAGTCTCCAAGAGAACATTAACTTGTTCTGGGCAAACTACAAAAATGAGAGTCTTCCCCACTCTAGGCTTATTCTGATGTATCGACAACTGCAAGTACTCGCCAGATTGGGAAATCTGATCAGTCAGCATCAATCAAGATTGGCCTACATTGTGGCAAGCATCCTACTCAACGCCCTGTTCACCACGAGCGTCATCTCCGTATCTGGTAAGCTGTATGGGGAGAATGTTATCCTGGCTTTGGTCTCATTGGTGGGTATGATGAATTGCACTTTGGCTATGATGGTGACTGTCGGTGGACAAGGAGAAGTGTATGAAAGCTCCAAGGAGACGTTGGAGAAAGTCAGAAAAAAGTTGTAAGCTGTATGGGGAGAATGTTATCCTGGCTTTGGTCTCATTGGTGGGTATGATGAATTGCACTTTGGCTATGATGGTGACTGTCGGTGGACAAGGAGAAGTGTATGAAAGCTCCAAGGAAACGTTGGAGAAAGTCAGAAAAAAGTTGGCTATGGATTCAGTGGGGTTTGGAAGAAAATGCCAGCTGAAATTTTTGAGGTCATGTGAACCGTTGAAGGTACGATTTGGAACGTTCAACTACGTCGAACCCGAGACGGCGCTGAAAAGTATAGACTTTGCAAATGTGATTACGGTGAACTTGCTCCTCTTAAAATAAGCCTTACAGGTTCTTTTAGTTTAACTTGTCAATGAATGTAATAATTTTGTCACCACCAAATTCTATGCACTTGATTTAGGAAGAAACATTTTTTTCACTTTAATTAATTAATGAGGGGCAAAAGCCTTAAATTTACTAAATTAACTAATGTATAGATATTGTTTTTAAAAAACTTTCAAATGTTAATACACATACGAATATCTCGAATATAGTGTATGTTCATGTTCACATTTTGCAGCAATAAAATTTAAAAAAAAAAACAAAACTTGTATTATATAAGAGAAGTATAAAAATAAAATGCCGTTTTTTTAAAATAACAACTGACCATCGCGTAGTTAGTAGTAGATATTTATTCTCACGCGAATTTTCGCTCCTATTGGGGGAACAAAGGACAATCCGTTGCCATTATGCCTTGCAAAAGAAAGGCTTATTTCCAATCGAGTCTGTGTCGGTAAGAGAGTACGGGCATACTATGTAATTAACTCCTTCAAAAAAAACTAATAGACCGATTACGACGAATTTTTAGTTATATTCGGATCCTTACCATGACATTCTTTTGTGCATGAATCTGTGAAGCTCAACACTCTCGTATCAAGGTTGCAAACTTTTCCGTTCGCCTTCATCCCATTACATTTTTTGGTGCATTTGACAAATGTCAGCGCATCTTCATGTTGTATCCAGTTTTGTGATTCCTTAATACTCTTTCTCCATTCCGTGGGTGCAGGTACCGTCAGTATCAAAGTACCCCTTCATTTTTTCACACAGTTTGTCCATTTTGTCGTGATTAATTCCCTCCATTTCGTGGAAAAGTATCGCCAAAATCAGTAGCACGGTGCACTTTGAGGTATTCATTGATAAATTTTTAAAAAATTAACTTCTTAAATGAAAAAGTTAGAAGCTCTAGGAACATTGAAACGGAGTTTATAACTTTGTAGCAGGTATAAATTCTTTCAATAAAAATTACATCGTTAAGAAGTCTGGCCGTAAAGTAATTAGCGATTGTCTAATGCATCAAAACATCTATGATTGCTTTACGATGGCTGATGTTAAGAACTTTACCAAGAGAAATGATAATTCTTTGACCCGAGATATGGAGATATGATTTGAACGATTTATTAAGCTGATCGTAGTTTGTGCACCAAAAGGAGCAGTCTTTATTGAATTAACCTCCATTAACAAGAAACTTGTTTATAGCTCATGAATTGTAGTTAATAATATACGTTGATTTGAAGTTGATTGCACATTCATTTAAGTATTAAAGTGCAACTTTTTACATTCGATACCAAACTACTTACATTCTGACGTTTAATATCAAAGATCCATTAAATTATATTGATTAAACGTACCCCAGTCGACATTCATTGATAAAAGGTACTTATCTATATTGATATATAATCCAATTTGAATATCGGACCTTGTTGACATCTGGAGAAAACTAACGGACTGGACTAACGGCAATTCAAATAAAAAAGCGTAATTGCAGCAAATTAAAAATATTAAGCAGTTTATTTTCCAACACGCACGAAAACTGTAAGCATCCTTTGCTTAACACAGTATTTTTACTGCACTTTTTACTCTATCATTGGCATACTCTATGAGAAGAGCAGCAGTGGAAACTGTGAGCCCTCCGGCGATGAAAGCAAAAAGAACAAATAAATCCTCACGGTTCAACTTG
>JAHZMY010001936.1:0-13197 GCA_027743915.1 Seira sanloemensis | reverse complement strand
TTTCGCAGTCCAGCCCCAGCATGGCCTTTGACTGAGATACGACTGACCTGTTACAGAATCGAAAGATTCTCCACGGAGGACCTTTTCCGACTGCTGGAGAAATTCCCCGACCTCGAATCAGTGATCGTGGAACTGAGAGGTGTCTGGTTTGAGAAAGAACGGGCTGAGTTGCGTCTAAGGCTAAAAAAACTGAAAAAATTCCACTTGGAATTCCACGTATCTAGGTGGAGTTTGAGTTGTCTGGAGAATGACGATGAGAGGTTTACGCTCTCCCTCGACTTCCTTCGGCCCGCCGAGGCACTGGAGGAGGTAGTCTTGGTAAGGGATCTCGATAATGAGACCTGGATGAGTCTGGCTACTTCTACTTCGAGTCTGTGGGAGGTCTTCCCATCGCTGCGAAAAATCAGAGTGGAAACGACAACAGGACAATTCCGAAAGACCTACTTTCGCGGTGACACGGTTCTTGCATGAAGGACGGAGGACTCTTGCATGAGGTCATTTGATGGTTCTCAAAAACTATTTTGATATGTTAGTTGCATGTATGTAGATACTTTTTTGTAGTTATAACTTCGATCGTACCGAGTGCTGATTGATTTATGATATATGACTAGGTATTTGTAATTTCTGTGTGATTAGATATATGCCTTTTTTGCTTGTAATAATTCTGGCCAAAAGAGCCATGATTTGAGTTGAGGTGTGTGAGTTTACATCCATAGTTTATATCTATTCTCATTTTGCCCTGATTCAGGTTAGGCGCTTTAGACGCCCCATATTATAAATACAGCGCCTTCATGCAAATTATGTGCACTCCGCAAATTTTAATTGAACATTTTGTACGTCTCCTATCGTATCATATCATATAAATATGTATTACAGATGTGATGGCTCTTGAACTGAGATTCAAAATAAACATTTGAAATGCCCAATTTTTTTATACAACGGAAAAATATCGTCTAAACTTTAATAATACCTATCTAGTTTTTATTACTAAATGATATTCTTGCCAAATCTTACAATGCCTGTTCAAAAATAGTTCCTGTTATTAGATCATCGCTGACATTACACATGGTCGCCAGGGCTATACTTTCAATAATACCGAAGTGTGCTCTTGGCCACATCCCCTCCCCTCCGATAGGTCCTATAATGCGCCCGATAGTTTTGCTGGTAGAAGTCAACCGGGTACGTCCTCGTCATCGTGTAGTCAAGTGTTTCAACAGTCCTCAACTGGCTGAACAGCTCCCAAATGTTGGACTTGCCCAAGTCGGCCTTACCGCCCTGGAAGGTGACCACCTCTCCCTCGGACATTTCAGTTGTAACTGTGATGTGTCTCCCTAACAGCCACCTGTTGATCCACAATAGCCTCTCCAATTCTGGACATTGCAGCAAGTAGTCTACCGACCAGGAATATTTGAGACCCACAATTTCCCGGACCTCTTGACCCGGGTAAAGATGGAAGTTGAAGTCAAAGCTGAAATGCTTCAATCTCTTCAGGTTCAGCGACCCCTTTCCCGTCAGTTGTGGGAGGTAGTTCAAAGCTAGGCTCAGGTCTTCGAGATTCTCGTAGAGTTCCAGCAGCTGGAACAATTCATTAATTTGGAGCGTCTTGAAGCCAAAACGAAGCTTCAACTTTGTTAACGGCCAAGAGGGATTGAGTATTTTCCTGAAGGGCTCCAACAGTCCCGTAGGACTATCCTCCGGCAATGGAAACCTGCCGGAAAATCCTTCCAGCGAAAGACCCTGAACTTTTCTCAGAAGGCCTTCAGTCATCTCCTCGTATCTTCCGTTGATCCAAACACAACGCAGATGCGGGTTGCGGTCGATAATCTCCTCCAAAAACTCAGAAAACTGTGGGTCTACGGAGATGCAGAAGCTTAGCTTTTCCAGTTTTTTCAGGGTCGGGAATGGATTCGTCCTGAGGCAATTTCGGAGCTCCAAATCCGGTGCCGTGGGATAGGGCCACTCTTTCATTTCAGTTCTGGCTTGGAGAGAGAAGAACCGCAAATTCGGCATTAGACTCAGCCATCGATGAATAATTTTGTAGACCTCTGCCTTGTCCATGATTCCATCCGAGCTGAAGTCTTGCAGAGTCAATTCCAATTCAAAGTTGATAAGTTGACTCCCGATCCGTTCGAGCAGCTCCGTAAATAAGACGCTGAACTCCAGTAGTTCCTCGAAAGGTCGGTATTCTGCCACGAAGATTTTCAAAGACCGTAACAGACATCTTTCGGGACACGCTCTGTTCTCGGGATTCGTGAGATCAAGCCACTTCTGAATAATTCCTTGGTGTTTTTGTTCCTCAAAAGAGAGAGTGGGTGTGAAGGCATCCCGCGCATAATTGCTCCTCTCTACAAAAGCGTTGGATCTGAGATGAGTCAAAAGCCTCTCTTCTTCGAGCCTGTCGACGGTGTCTCGCCAGCGTTTGCAGACGAGCCGGAGGGGCATGAGCTGCTTTCCCCTTTCGTCGTCGTACTTGCCTATTTGGAGGCTGTGTCGGAACTCGGGGATCTCCAACGCAAGGGGTAAGAGGATGTCCCGGACTCGGTGCTCCTCGAGGAGGTCAAGGAAGAGGAGACACGTGTTTCGAAAGTTGTCGAGGTCTCTGGGCTCGCGGAGGTAGGAGAGAATGATCGTCCAGATCTGCGAGAAAAATGTACATTAGTTACGATTTGAGAGAATATTTAGATAAAAATGGATGCAAAAATGAAACTGTAAAAATATTTTGTTTACCTCTTTTGGGAGAATTTGGAATGCGCACAGACCATTCTCGTTTTCCCGGTTTAGGGACACAATTTTGGCCAAATCTTGGCGACGCTTTTCATTTACTATTTGCCTTCTGCGGGACCTCCGCTCGGCGAGAATTGCGTCCATGTTCGGTGAGGTGGTGGATGATGCCTCTTCGGCTTCGTTCAAGGATGATGACATTTTACAGTGTGCAGTCTTTAGTCTCGAATCGATTGTCACTTCAGCTCTTACGAACTGTAACACAAAAATACTGAATGAGTATAACGTTTTATGACATGAAATCCTTTTGACAAAAATAAATCAAGGCTAGATATCTAAATATGTTGAAAATAAAACTCTTAAATATTAAATAATAGCTCTCTCGCCATCCCATACCTAGCACAACCGAAAAATTGAACATATGTATGTACCTTCAACTTTGTTTTTGACTGGAACAAGAGGAGGTCGGAATGAATGCTTCGTCCCGTATTTGCAACAATTTTGTTGAAAGACTCAAAATTATTGTTTTAATTTAAATATCTGTTATTAATTCACTATTGACATCAAGACGAAACTTTCCTTTCAATCGCGTAGTACACTAACAAAATTAGATATGTATTTACTTATCGTAAATTTTTATATCCTCAGTGTCAGATGTCGAGAGAGCAAGCATGTTGCCTCTCTCACGTGTCTCACATCAGTATAAACTATAAACACCACCCACCCCAGTTTATGCAGTCAATGCTCAGTGCTGGAGCTGACAAGTTCTGTAAAAAAAGCTGTAAGGGAAGCGAGAAGGAAAGTACAATGTCCTAATAATTCCAGATACAAAAGTTGTAACATCCATCGTCCTGTGTGATATTTGATGTACGACAACTTGCAATTTCTTTGTAATAAAAGATATGCTTGTTTTGCTCATAGCACTAAAATGATATTATTTTTATTCTTCTTCGTTGCAGTACTCAAACTAAAGCAATTAAAAACAGGGTTTCAGAAAGTTAAATCAAGCACAATAATTTAGGATTAACACATCGAGTTTTGCATTTATGCGACATAACTTAAATATGGCATACTCAGCACTTTCAATAAATGTTAATAATGTAATATCCGGGCTTAAGAGGTAGGCAGATACCATCTCGTCGAAAATAACGACGCAGTGAATGCGCAAGATTTGAACATAAATTGACCGAGTTCATTGCATTGTGACAAACCATCTATAGGTATCTATGAGATAATACTCACCCTCATGTAAATTTGTGTCCGATTTTGACAATCGACATCTAGTTAACAAGAGCGTAAAAATTCAATATGCTCCTAAATTTATACGACGCCTAAATGTGTAGGCGTTAAATGAAAAAATGGAAGCTTGACTTGTTCAATATTCACAGTTTTTCCCTGGATGCAACTGACATGAGAGCAAGCTCCCGCCCTCACAGCAGTTGGAGCTAGGTAGGTGAACAGGCGAATGTGCCTGCCGCGTATTAATGGTCGTAAATGCACTTAAATCTAGTTTAACTCGGTCAAACCCATAACAATTAAAATATATGTTTTTTGAATAAGTAAACTGTGCTCTTTCTATTGGTGCACTTAGATTTTCAAAATCTTGACCAGAACTTGATTTAATTGCATGTGGGCGAATATGCCTGCCATGCCATTTACGACCGTTGTAACGCGGCAGGCATATTCACCTACCTAGCTCCAACTGCACAGTAAATACCAATTACACCACAATCCATGCAATCAATGCTGGTTACCGACTACCATTGCCTCTTCAGCTGACAAACTCTGAACAAAGTACTCTGTGCAGGAAGCGAGAAGGAAAGTACAACGTCCTAATTATACCAGATGCAGAATGTGTTGGATATGTGAGAAAGAGACTTTTTTACATGTACTCTTCTAGTTCAAAGTTTGTTCACCGCCTTGCACTGACATCGCATGTCACGCAACATGAGGGATCGAATGCAAAAATTCGACTTCAATATTTTGATGGAAAATATTTGCGTAAGTAATATGTATAGACTCAGTAGTTAAGTAATTTTTACCGTGACGTCAAAGGGAAATGATGGGATTAATAAATAAATATATTTTTGGAATATGTACAAGTAGATTGCACTGCGGCAAATTATGGAATACATATATGGTTCGGAGCTTTTGTGCCTTATTAGTAGTTGTTATTAGTGGCATTGAAGCCAAGTAATAATGTATTTTTAGTGGGTTTTCCCTGAGGCTCCGTTCCGAAAATTTATGCATGAGGAAAAATAATTTAAAAACGATTGTGGGATATAATTCTGGGGAAACGGAGCCACGAGGAAACATTATGACCACCCGTATTTCCAATCCAAATCCTTCATTTGGAGTCTATACTTGTTATTCCGCATACTTGTGGAACTGGCTAACCATGGTTGCGGTCACTTTGATTCAGAAGGCAGTAAAAAACGCTCGTTGCTTGTTTATGAGTAGCGATTTACTGTGATATAGTTTATTCAGTACCATTTATGACTTACTCTAGCAGTGAGTAGGATGGATTAATGATATTATTTATAAAAAGGTACTTTTGTCATCAATGATATGTGCTAACAAAGAAATGAAATCGGATTTCGAAAAAGACAGGATGCATATATCTCTAGTCCATGTGTATACATCATTGTAAGCGAATCGTCAAGATATTGTTGTTAACGTTTGCTACAAAAGACCCATAAAATACATGCATGATGATGATGATTCCTAATGATATTGCTATACGGAATACATTAAATACATTCCAAATTTATTTTCATTGCATCCTTTATCATACCAAGATTATTTTTCACATATTTCAGAAGTAAGTAATAAATCACCAAATTTTTATATGGCAACACTTTTATTTTCTCCGCTCGTGGGTTTAAAAGACTAGACGCAAATTGTTATGATCAAGAGGCGGCGATGGGTAATTCACGATGGATTCGGTTTAGGGTGCTGTGGGTCATAGTACTCTGCCGAGTCCTTCGTGTCCTGAAATATGAAATACAGAATGGTCCCACAGAGCAATGCTTCTCCAATCGCAAGGACCTAACCCATTAAAATAAATAGGTACGATCAAAAATCTAGTTAATACTTTAGAGATTAACTGTCTATTTTAATTTGTTTCATATTACCCCTGCCGCAATCCGCGCTTCGTATTTGTGTACTTTGAGCCCTTTAAAATAAGGATTTTTAGAGCTATTCAACCGATTCTGCGCATCAACCGTGTCTACAATGTACACAATGCCGGCCGCTGCAACAATTACAGCGGCGAGGANGGCCGCTGCAACAATTACAGCGGCGAGGAAGTAAAAGCCCATATCCTGAAACGGAAAAGAGATTGTAGGGGTCCCCATCGGCTTTTGGCAAGGTCGTCGGTAAAAGTGGATCGGCTATTTTACTAGTATACACATATATATATTTTGCTTACAAGCCACTTAAACTTCTCAGACGTGACAGTATGAAGACCAATGAATAGAAGGACGGATAGGATTAGGATGGTTGTCACCGCCCCAACAAAGAATTGATCCCTCTCAAGAAGGCTGAAGTACGAGAAAAATCCAATCCACGTCACAATGAAGAGCAAGAACTAGGTAGCAAAGAAAGAAGCATGTCATAAAAATTATTTAATTTTAGAATGCGATTTTGTTCACACAACTACAGATCATTGTCTGCTAATATGTGAGAAAGAAATATTGAATAAATCTTTTCTTGTTTCAGCAAATGCTTCAGCAGATCAACTACATATTCGTGACTCGTGAATTACATATATTGACGGTGAATAGGGAAAGATGGTAATAGGTTTCAGTTGCATATTGTAAAATAGTTATATGCGATGCATTTCAAATACCGTATTTCAATTTTTCTAAAATACAACAAACCCACAAAGCAATTTTTGACAATTCCAACTAAAGCATATTACCAAGGTTTCGTATTTATAGGAAATACGGGCAAAAGTGGCCCAAAGAATGTATTAACTCTGATTTGGGTGATCCGTAAAATACGTTTCGCAAAGAAAACTATTTTTGACCCCATCCTCCCTTATAAATGTATATAGGGTAATGTACCTTACAGTGGATTGTCACAAAATGGGAGGACCCTCTAGCGCCTCTAGCGCGTTACGTACTTTATGGATCACCCCTTAATGAGTAATTGCTTACAAGGCTTAAAATCTTGAGACGAACGGACGTTTGCTTGAGATCAATCCCCATTCTGGCAAGTATCTGGGACAAGTTTGTCAGCTGAATTTTTTTTTGAAATACTCCTGCACAGTTGATTGCCACAAAATATTTCGGGAACGTAGTTCAACGAAGATTAAAAACAGAATGAGCATTATACAGGAAATTCACATTGTAATTATGTCATGCTTGGGTTTCCGTCAGATTTTTGCATAATCGGACGGTCTTTTCTTAATCGTCGTCGTAAACCCTATTAGCAATCGCCTGCGAAGGGATAAGTTCCTCTGAGCACAACCGCAATTTCCTCATTTGTGAGTCATGAGAAAAAATGGAATGTCATAATGATGTAGTCGGAGCTCTAACTTTTACGTCAATAAGGTATATGAATATTTCCTGAAGACGCACAATTAAGGCACATATTTAATCGAATATGAAATCGTGCAAACATATATTCATGTAATTATTACTAATTAGATTGACAAACAATTGTAATAAATTTAGCAATGAATTGGCATGTGAAGCCTTTTTAATGTGAAACCGACATAACTTTATCATAAAAATACTATTGTATAGATGATGTATCAATATAAGTGATGATGTGAAGCTTTAAAAAAATCTCTGGCTGATGTTTCATTCGAATCGCAAAATTAATAGCCTTATTCTATTACTTTGCTTTCTTTGGTATAAGAGTACCGTCGCAGAGTAAACGCATTTGCCATTGATCTTGTCACAACCTTAAGAAAAAATTCAGCTGAAAACAACCTCAACATCCGGCACAGCTCCACAGCTCGGGAACAGTGTCAACCACAGCGTGATTAATACTTTGAATTTCGTGAATTACAAATTTTTGCGGCGACAATTACACATTGCTGTCAATACGAATTTAATCAAATCTACATGGAAAAGTGTACTAAACAGAATGCATATCCACCAAAAGGACTTGGGTTGTGATTGACACATGAAGAAACGCTTGTAAAATAAATGCATGTTACTAATTATAGACAGACGCAGTTCCTTTGAAATGCAGCAAATGGATGTAAAACTTTAATAATAAATTAACATTGTCGACTTGGGGAGAACAAATACACGTGTAATGTGTATCTGAAATTCCTTCAGGAAAAATTCCAATGGTGGTAGCTGAAGGAAAATATTACGCTGGATTAAGTTCGATGTTGAGATGGTGATCATCGTCCTTCGAGGTTCGTAGCATTAGGCACATAATGACTCCACAAAAGATACCATCGAAGAACGCAATAACCTGCCAGAAGCAAAAAAAACCGTTAGAAAAGTTGCTCAAAAAGTTAGATCCAAGGTCAAAATAGAAAACCCTAAACCGAAAGAGGAGCAGTTTTTTGCAAGATGGTTTGGCATATTTTTATTTGAAAGTTTAAATTGCATTAAAAATAGGGTTTGCTTTACTTTTAAGCAACTCAAAGAGTATAGTGGTAAACTGATTTTGCTTGCGCACAATGGCCTTACATTCCAAATTTTCTTCAGACATCAGAAGCTCATGAATGAATGTTTCACACTTCGTTATTCGGGCAAAGATATACATTTGTATTTGTAAAAAGTTCTTTTGATGTCGGGGGTTTCGCAAAAATATCTGAATAACATTCGGGGCTAACGAATACGGTATGACAAGGTAGTATTTTTAGATTCGCAAACGATTTATGCAGGTAACTTTGGCAAGGTAAAATGTCACAAAACACCAACTCATTCACTCCAAGACAATGTCTGAATTTTGTCCATTTGCAACTAATTTGCAACGGAGAAAACATTGGCATCACATGTTCTATGACATCTGCACAAAAACATGAAATAGTTCTTTCAGCAGCGTAAATGAGATGAAATTATCCTTGAATTTCAAATCCACGTAATCGGCTATCAATCTTCTTTTGCAGATAAAATTCGATTTTGCCTTATAATGTTGAAGCCAGAAAACATTTTTTCATTAGGCATTCGATAGAGGTTTGGAGCCTCAAGCCAATTTTTTGTAGCATAGTTATTTTTTTAAAATTAACAGGTGTCACATTACCCCGACCGCAATTCTTTCCGAGTATCTCTCCACTTTTAGCTCCAATCCATGCAGCCGGAAAAGCGGATTGAGCTCCTCCAACTGCCACTGAGTCTCTAGTGTGTGCGTAACATAAATAATTCCAGCGCCGGTGACAGCCACTGCTGCGAATCCATAGAACCCCATGTCCTACAAAATCAAAAATTTAACCTAAGCCAGGGCCACACCAGTTCCTCAATATTTTTACCTACTTTGTTACCAGGAAACTACTTCGCCGACAAATGTTTAGTGTATTACTGTGAGTACGAAATAATAAAATAATTTTACAATTTATAGCGCCATTTTTCATAGATCTTACAATTATCCGAAAGTTTTCCCACTTTGTAAATCGCATCGCAACGAGGAGCACAACAGCACCGATTGAAGCCGAAATCAGCACACCGACAAAGAGCAGATCCTTTTCCGACTTGCTTGTAAACGTTAGAAGGCCTGCCGCCGCTGTCACGAGCAGCAATAGCTGTAGACGACGGTTCAAACATTTCACGAAATACAATTATTACCAGAGGCAAGTTTAATATTTTATACGGATTTTAAACTTAAATACTCATAGTTAAAAACCCTCTTCGAATTTATACGCACCGTGCTGAAAAGTTTGAGTGGAAAACAGCCAGCCTCCATAGCTTGACGATTATTTCAAAAACTCTCTTTAGCTTTTACCAGTGACTCGATAAAAGTTGAAAAGCAATATTCAACTGCAGCACGCTCAACGATAGAGGAGGAAAACGGATCTGGTTCATGGATGAAGAGATTAGGGCTCAGCAAGTAACATAAAATGCGGAAAAGCAAAGTTGTTTTTATTTGCGACAAAACAGCTTTCTCCGGGGTCTGCTGTGCTCGTGACAGAGCGCCATTAGTGCATCTTGAGCAGACATTGTTCTGCAATTATTTCCATTGGGAGGAGACATAATTAAGGTACATATGTATTACTTACGGAGATGTAAACGTTGACCCATTAACGGCTTAAGGATGAAGATGACTTACAATGAATAAGGTTGATGTGTATAGAGGTACATAGGTAAATGAAATGGTGCTTGAGGTTTGCTCTTTCGTACCTGAATATGTACCTATGTATGAAAATAACAAAAACCGGAGAAAGTCAGTTTGTTGTTTGGCAGCTTCTACATTGAATGAGCGTAATGAATTAATTCAAGCATCCCTTTGTAAGTTTAATTTTGTTTCTGTTCAAGCGTAAGTTTGAGCTTGAACATTGTACATATACACTGAATTCGGTGGCGCGGCTACTGCTGATTTGCTCAACATGAAATAGAAATGACCGTAAGTATGGCTTTTATCCGAGAAACTCCTGCTCCACTCAAATGCTGTAACACTGTAAGCAATTTAATGCATGCTTTTCTGAATGTCTGAAAGCAGTAAAAAATTCTATCTTGGATGTGTCAGAACGCCCCGTATTGGGCTGACTGACCAATATATGTACAGACTAGTAAAGTTTTACTCCCCGAGTTGAGTGAGCAAACTACTTAAAAGAATCGGGAGCTATGTCCAGTTGTCAAAATTATTTTAATGCAATGATACATGTCTTTTTTATTTACGCAGTGTATATTTTGCTGTCTGTAGAAAGATTACAACACAGTCACCGTATGCATTGGCAAAAATGCCTCCTGCATCATGTTCTGACGTGCAATTAACTCCTGGAGTCATGTTACTTTTTATGGTTATGTAAATATTGTTCTACACAAAGAATTGCTTTTTCACAATAATTACAAGGCTTTGTTTGGCATACGAAGACCTAGCGCATGGGGCATTGACATATGTACATATATGTAGTTTATATCATCAACTGTTTGGAAAACTTTGACGAGGTTGATTTTCCAAAATCATATTTCGAGAACGTTGTTCAACAAAAAAAAAGAACGGAATGAGAATTATCCAGCAAATTCAATTACTAAAAACGTGCCTGGCTATCCGTCAGGATTAGTGCATAATTTTTAAACTTTTCCTAATTGTCGTATAGAATTCAAGTAAAACAGATAATTATTAGTCAGGGTATTTGGAGAGCTGCAAAAAGGGCATTATAAATCCAGTAATAGGCAAACACCAAAAAAGCACTGGAATACACAGCCCGTTTGTGTTTGTTTGAAAATCACAATGAAGTTGTCTTGAAAATTTTAAAGGTTGATAGTGCTGTTAATTATATTTTTATCCTTAACAATATTCCAAAGCTTGTTTACTGATGTGAGCCCAATTTTTTTTAAAATTGCAAAATATATATTGATAGTGATTGGTTTAGAGAATAAGTGTTCCGGTCCAACACAATTACGTGCCCGAGTTTGGAGATTCGCCGTGAATTTACGTAAAGTGAAGGAAATTCGAAATAATGGAAATGTAAATTCCACCAAGGCCATTCCCGAAAATGCCATGTTTATTCCAGCATAACTAAAATATGGTTCCCTACCGCTAAAATGTACGTATAGTGAGGGATGATTGAAGCGGCAAATATTTTGCACTTTCGATTTTGCCGTTACTCACACTGTAATTTAATTACACCCGTGCATATTTCATCAATCTGGTTTAAAGGCGAAAGTAGGCTTCACAAAAAACAATTATTGCTACCTCGTGCATGCCGGACACGATCCTAATTTCCAATGTCCCAAACACTGCCTCATCAAAGACGATTCGTTTTTTAAAATGGATTGAGTTGGAACACTTTTCTTTTCAGCCATAACTCGACTTGAAACCAGACAAGCAATCGCTACCGTCTGTTCTAATCACTAGCTAAATAAAATTTGGGAAGCTTTCATAAAACATGAAATTTTCTGCCAAAAGGTATGCCCCTCATGATTGAATGCAGTAGAGACGCAACTGCTCGACACAAGTGATAAGCCCATTGCCCTGTACAACTTTCATATGAGCCAAGTAGGACTAGTTAACCAGATTGCCTTCGGACGGGCACTTCTGACGTATCTTCCATATGTGTCAGCTTCATCACCGACCTTCTTTTCTGGGGCCTGACGTCGGTCTTCCCAATCATGTACATAGTGGAGCTTGCGGAAGAGAGAGAGAGAGAGGACGTGTTGACGTGGGTTTTGGAATTTGAACCAGCGTATATTTTGCATTTTCTAATTCCAAAGCTTTCGGATAATTTAATTAAACTGAGTACATATTCAATCAATTTTGATAATATTAGGCGCGAAAAGGAAAGTCTGCAGAAAATTAATTAATTCTGAAATGTACAACCCGAGGCGTGATACTGCTTTGTAATATAAGGTACGCGGCTTCATCTAAGTCTAAAGGCGAATTATTTTTTTGAGTGGGGTTACTCGCAACACGCCTTTTTAAAGCTGTCACTTGATCCGTGAGAAATCTAGCGAGCATTACTGTCTAACCTGACGCTGCCTCAATATGTGGGAAGCTTTTATAAAAATTCACATTTTCTACCAAAAAGTTTACCCCCTCAGGGTAATTTTCAATAGGGAGACGCAACTGTTCAAGACAAGTGATAGGCTTACTGCGTTGTACAACTTTCAAACGAGCCAAGTTACACTGGTGAACCTGGTTGCCTTTGGCCGGCTTATCTACTTTCTCCAGAAGGACGCGTCCGACTTGTCTTTCACATTTGTCAGTTTCATTATCGACCTGCTTTTCTGGGGCCTGACGTTAATCATTCCAACCATCTATTGGAGTCTCCGGGAGAGAAGGGACCTGCTGGCATGGGTTCTGAACCAAGCACATTTTTTAATGGAGAAAAAAAGTAAGATTGACTATATACATATGTAGTAGTTCGATTTCTGTTGTTAAGAAACCTCCGAGTCCGACTGCTTATATAAAATCAGCCTCAAAGCTTTATTTGTATTCTGTACATGCCAATTCATTTGAGACGGGGTGAAAACGAGCATAATCGTAATGACATCGTTTTCAGCGGGCGAAAATGGTCGTGGCCAGCAAGCACCTTCTTTTTTACAAAATTTCGACTAAAGGTGGTCACAAAATTTAATATCCACCAAAAATAAGACCCTTTTAGAAAAAATACCTGTCGTTTCCACATAATTGATCTATCGATTTTTTTCCGATATCGGGATATTTTCATTAGCATATTTTGTATAAAGCTATATACCATATATTTTTGGTGACTTTCTAGCCTTGTCAAAATTGTCCTTTTTGACCCGTTCCCTAATCGAGGGGGCAAGATTTTAGCCCCCGTCGCCCGCTGTTTCGCTAGCACTGATTGCATTAAATCTAAGTAAAACATAAGAACTATTTGAGTAA
>JAHZMY010001935.1:0-13377 GCA_027743915.1 Seira sanloemensis | reverse complement strand
ATGACGAAAAGATCTTTCCTTTGGGATACGCATGCCTTCCTTAAAGGATTCTACATGTAAATTACGTAATATTATTCTGGTTCACAAATTTAAATGGACGAGTACATAAGGTTTTCCACATCTACCCAATAACCCAATGATGACAAAAGCATATAACCTTTCAGCATGTAGAGTACAAACAAGGAATTATGTACATACTTAAATATTCCGTAAAAATGTTGGTAATTCAAAAGATGTGATTCAAAAGAAGCGTACACATATGAAATCCAACCGTCACTTTGCGCTATTGCTGCTTCGTATTTCAATTGCTTTGTCTGTATTTGCATGAATCAGAAATAAAAAAAATGAAATTGAAAAGTCAACCGTTCACGCAGTAGTCCCAAAAATGACTTCACATCCATATATATGTATGTATGTATGTAATATATATCGCTGCTCAAGCTTCTCGCTTGAAGGCCCTGTGTTTCTCATCTCCTCTTCAAATTAACCGTGTAATTGAAGCGCTACAACGTGTATGTAGCCGTGAGACATGCACGTATTTAGGAGATGGCAGTAAACGACTGGCACGCATTTTTATCCCTAGAGCTTCATATAAATTTGGTACTTTACGCTGCGCTAAACATGGCGCACAGATATCTAGTTTTGGCGCAATACTGAGGATTACGCAGCACCTTTTCTTCATCATCGCGAATTTTTATAAAGTCCAAACGCTGCATCATGGTATGGCGCTTGTAATTTGTTTGACAAATTTGAGCAAATGCTCTTTTGAAGAAATGGTTTGTTGTATGCGATGTTGCTACTGCTCCTCACTCTTTTCAAAGATGTGCACAGCGGGTTTCATTTCAGAGAGAGGAAAAGTGGCATAAAAATTTTCAGAACGAAAATATATAATTATTTTAGTTGTTGATCTGGTGTTATCTTTACCAACGGTCGCAGCAAAGAAAATTCTCATTTGAAAGTATTTCTCTCCGGTCTCTTGACCGTAAAGTAAGGGAAGGAAACCGTGTTTTATAGATCTACGCGTAGTTTAACTTTGAAAATGATAATTGTCTTTACAGAGTTTAGGCATTTAGTGGGCTTGTATGAATTTAAAAAATACAGCGATTCAAACTCCCTTCCTTTATTGATGACATGCATAGGTATGTACATATATATAAATGTGCCACAAACAGGAAAACAGTTTGACGTGGTCTCCTGATTTTCCCAAAAAAAAATTACCTCAAAATACAATTGACCTAACGCCAACACTAATTACATGTTGTGATGAGAATTCAAAAGTGGAACTTTTCTACACCTGCAAATGATAAAAAAATTATTACCTTTTCAAATTGTAAGGATTAGGGATGACTGCTTTTTTCAAATGTTGAGGAAGGAGGCGTTTGGGAAAGAAGGATAACGTTTATTTATTTCCTACATCATATGAATAAGTTATTTGGGAGGTTAATGAATTTGATAAATGATGAGCATTTATTCATATTGTAATCAAAAGCGGAACCTTATAATATTCATCGTTCATGAACCTTGTGTGTCGCCGTTACTTTTTACGCTGGAGTTTTATTTGTCGTTTTCTGTCATCAAACTCTGGACTCCAGAGTCTGGAGGAAATGACAAATTTGAAGCGGCTTGATGTCACGGAAGGAAGCGATTATGTAATTTAAAAAAAATAAGGTGGGGTAAAAAAATGGAGGTTAGGTTTGGTAACATGCAAATTATAAAATTTGGTCAATATGGAAAAATATTACATGTATTTTGAATACAATGGAATATAAAATAATGAAAAAATTATGAGGCTAAAACGCCAAACGTTCGCTGTTGACTTATGAGTGAAAAAGTAAATTCGTGTCTGCTTGAAATTAAATGCTTGTGAAAGTAACATCACGCATTGATTAATCCAGAGTTATGTACAACAAATGATCAGAGACTAATGATAATAAGCATATTATGCAAATTGTTATTAAGTGACTCTCATTATTATGCAATGCTCACACAAGTAACTTGTAATTAAATTAACGCCATCCACTCCAACCGCAGTTTTAATAATTTAAGCCCATAAAATTTGAAAATCAGTATTCTCCAACAAAATAGAGAATATTTATGCAAACTTTTCATGATAAATTGCAATTCGGTTATTGTGGATGTGCGACTTGAAAGATATTTTGAAACAGTTCGTGATGAGCCCATCAAAATCTCTCAAAGAGGATTAGCATTATTAGCATGTGCGTCCTCTTACTTTTTGTCGACTCAATTTCAATTGAGAATTAACTACAGCTTTAATACAAAGTCGTATAAATCATCATTCGCAAAATATGAATATGCAAAAATGTAAATATATTTTCCCTGTGCACCACACATAAAGATCATTTTTATCACTTATCAAGACATTGCTAAAACATGAATATCTGTCGATCATGAATAATATCAAGGTGAGATAAAACCTTTTTGCTATTCATTGAATTCACGTAGGTATGTAGAAAAAAATATGTAGATGCTGCTGGCTATATTTCTTTTTATCAAATTCATTCACTCCTTCATCTTCATGGGTTGGGAGTTGGGAGAAGTGAGATTTGCACAGGTTTGCGTAAGTTTTCTCTCATTGCGTAACCCAGTAAAATGTTTAGTATGGTCGTGCTACATGCATTGAACATGGCTTTAAGCTAAACTGAAGTCAGTAACAAAAGTTAAAGAATCATGCCTTGTGGCTGTAAATATGCATACACACAAGTATTTATGTTCGTTAGAGGATTTTTTTTCTTTTGACCAATTTCAGTATTATCGGCAAAAACTCATCTTTTCATACATGTCAAAAAGGTATGTTATGATCTGTACATTGTTCAGGTCAGGTACTGTGCAATTACAGAAATTTATGATTTTCTTCGAAAACCTGACTTTCGGGTTGACCGGGCTTGGATTTTCCCGATTCAAAGGTTCTTGGCTTGTTGTTACTTGGTAAGCTTAGAAATGATGCAGATTCCTTTCGTCCCAACTGATTGTTGCTAGAAACCCGATGATAAAATGGAAAATGATTCATGTTTGTGTGGAAAATTAAATGGGGAAAATATGCAGCTACTGCGTCATTATTGCTTCAAAGAAAAATATCCGGAAAATTTATAGGGACCGCGGGTCTTGATTTTCTTGATTGGTCCTAATTTTTATTTATTATTTTGGGCAGATAAAAATGAATTGTAATGTTTGATCAATGAAATGAATGAGGTTACTAATAATGAAGTTGTTTTCGCATAAGCTTGCTCAGCATTTTGTTTTATTTGAATTTGTTTCAAAAAATTCCAGTCATAATTTCTCTAATTCTAGAAGACTGTGTTGTAGTCTGATCTCAAATCTTTTAGAAATGACATTTTTACAGGTATCATTTTACAAAGAATAGTAACAATAGAAGAAATCATTTTTATTAGTATTTCCTAAACGATATAAGTCACAATAAATTATTATTTTGTCATTATTATCTACACAACTACATATCAAGTAGCATACCAAACTTTTTAAGGAATTTATAGACTTTTATAGCTTGACCTTTCTTTTATGTATGTATGCAAAGTCTAGAAAATGACGACGAAATGAATCTGGAATTTCATGTTTTGTATCGTTCAGAGCGTAATTTAATTGAACCTATACATAAAAAAATTGGTTGGCACACGGTTTGAAAATGATATATAGTTTGACTGGGCCAATGACACAATTTCCAGAGAGGTTAATTAAACAAATTAATCTCAAATGCAAAATCAAATTATGTTATGTATTCAACATTTTCCTGTCAAACTGATTCACTATCAGAAGTGAAACCGCTTTTCTTAAGACACTTTAGTAACGCTTTGAGAACCGACATTGGTATATATATTTTTCAACATTAATCAGAATCTTTAAAGCATCTATGTGAATAACGTAGTAATAATAATAATAACACCGAAGCAAAAGTTTCCGATACCCCTATTTTATACTAACTTAATACTTGTGGAATAACTTAAACTTTAAATATCTTGTTTTAAATCTTCCCCAGACATGTTCAAGTTCTATTAAAAGTTTTCAGTCTTTGGTCATTTCGCAATTCCTTCTCTGCACGTTGTCAACGTGGAAATGGAGATTTTATTTCATGTATTTCATGATCTTCGTGGAAGACCTCCACCCTCGCACTCAATCTACGCTCGTCCAAAATGTGTAAAAAATTCTAACTGTCCAAGTTTTGATTTCTGATAGTTTTTTTTTCATTAGAAAAAGTACAAAATGACAATTTTTCATCTCTTAATTTCACTTACTTTTAGTTTTGGTTACAACTTTGTATTTTTCAATCTGTGATGGCCATGCATGTATTATATAATTTAATTGATTGTTTAAGTAGGCAATGTTAAAACTGCTCGTTGCATCATTAATTTACAGATATATAAGCCCTTGTCGCTCAAAAAGAAAACAAATACCTATATAGCTAAGGTAGTATCATCATGTGTGGTCATCGTTAAAACTAACAAGTGAAGTAAATTTTTATTGTCCTATCTCCAACAATCCAATCCATCATTAAACAATTCCTTCTTTTTTCACTCCAACCCTTTCAAAATGGTTTGCTAGTCGTAATTAGCAGCAATCTGTAGCAAATTTTTTAACTCGATAAAGCACCAAAGTTATTTTAAAGCGACAATTTGCACTACGCGTGAACGCTTTAAGTATACCGAACAGAGACAACATAAATTTTTAAACACGACATTCAAATTAGACTCCATCATCATCAGTTTACAGTTTTGTACTTGTTGCATTTTCGACGAACTCTTGATTACACTGTAAAGTCATATAATGGTATGTAATTAAAATATTTAACGTCTGCCTACAACTGGCACGCCAGGACGTTTCATTGCTTTGGCTATGTTTCTTCTTTACCGTTAAATTTCTCAAGGTATTCAAATTTTGAAGATTTTTATCTCTTAGAACGTAACTCATTATCATTATAGTCATCAGTGAATACAACAAGTTTGGATGGACATTATACGTAGCCACGAAAGATGAGCATTAATTTGAGACGAAGAAATAACTGACAAAGACATGAGATCAATGACGAGAGGCATACGCATATATAAAAAAAACTAACTTCAGTACAAAACAGCGCAACAAAAAAAATCACGTAATACGTACTTACATGAGACGATAATCATCATAAGAAAAAAAACGCATCATTAACAAACACAATACATTTCTTAATGAATTCAAATAGAAGAAAAAAGTCTGAGTTCATCTAAACTTGTGTGGATCTCACAGTCAGCGCAAGTTTTGAAAAATAAAGTCTTTGAAATTGATAAAACCACGATTACACAGAAGACAGAAACGGCGGAAGAAATTAATTTCTCGATGCCTTCTGTGAATCTACTATTAATCTTTTTAAAATTCGTAAAATAATAATATTAACTTCTGTTTGAAAAATAATTTAAGCTTCTATTTTTGAATTTGATGACCTAGAAGAATTGAGCTTTATCTGTATGACGATGATGTGGATCTGTTGCGACGAAGGCTTTGACGCTCTTCGTCCTCATCATCGGATTGCGACTGTGACGATGAACCTCCGTCGGGCATTAGATGACCACCTGCGTAAAAGACAATACAAAACATACATTTAAAACAAAAATACAAATATAGCACAAATAGGTATATGACATTTTGTTAGTTTTGCCCCCGTACGATAATACTTCACAATCGTGACGAACATTGGAAGTTTTGGATTCGATTTCCCTTGTACCATGTGCATTTCATATGTAAAAACATGCAATGCAATTAGTTTTGCCCCCCGTACGATAATACTTCACAATCGTGACGAACATTGGAAGTTTTGGATTCGATTTCCCTTGTACCATGTGCATTTCATATGTAAAACATGCAATGCAATCAGCCATTTTCCAAAGTTACCCCAAAACCCTAAATATTTGACAGCAACCGCAACCCCATTTCTCAAAATCGCTTTTTATATTTGATGATAACCCTTCACCATAAATATTGATGTTCACCTTGTGCTAGTTTTTGGTGAATACAGAATGTACTAGGAAATCACGATAATCGAATCCGAAAGACATGTAAAATACCACATTCCACCATAGACATGCCTATTTGTTTTGTGATACCCGATTGTCTTTTCATTCTCATCCAAAGACATGACATTAAGGTCAGAAACAAGAGAAACAGAAATGCCCGATCCAAACTGATTGACATATTGTAAGGATTCCAAAGGACAATGTGTAGGTCGTACATACGTAAAATCCAAAGTCCTGCAAATGTCTTTTTTTTGCGAAACCAAAGCAAAAGGAAAAAAGAAATACATACAATATGCACATTCATTGACATTGATAAAGAGTTAAGCAATCGTGGCCAGATTCAACATAGTTCACAAACAGCATTAAATATTACAAGTAGTAAATTGTTTTTGGATTAGTTATGGCATAATTAAAGCTGCTCAAACAGATTTTTTCACAATCAGGTCTATTATCCACAGTTATTTCTATTAGTTATTATGGTTCGGTTTAGACGGCACATGGTACACACAACACGTAAAAAGTAATGTAACATAAAATATACTTGACTTAGCCTTTAATTAAGCAGTTACAGACCCAATTTACTATAATTTAAGAGCTACTAAAGCGTCATTTACAAAGCAATCGTAAGTTAATTTATTAACTTCACATTAATAATAATTACCGGCAGGGCAGAAGGGAAAGTTGAAATAAATTTCATTCAATCATTGTCAGAGCGTAAGGCGAGGCGAATAAACGTTACAGGAAGATAATATGCGAAATCATAATTGAGCTGGAGTTGATGTTGAGGAAAACAATGGCCGTCTCTCTTTCACTTTGTACAAATTACAAGCTTGTGCTTACAACCTGAGCCTCTAGCTCAAGTCCACTTTCAACAGAGCCAGAATTTCCCTGGCTTACTGTGAATATGGGGTTGACCCCGGGAGACTTTGGATCTTGTGGCTTCACTTCGACGATGGTTCCATTCTTCTCTGATTTCATTTCCACGTCCTTGTTTTCCGCTAGTGCAATGAATACATCGGGTAAAATTTTACAAAATCAAAAAAAATCAATATACAGCAACACTTCATTCTAGCAATATCTACATTCTCTCCAGTCCGTTCTATTAAATACAAGTAATGACTAACGACATAAACAAATTCAACAATAAATTGTATTGTAGCTACCACTATATCAAAAAGTGAACATGAAAAGCATTTCATTCTTAAATACACAAGAACTTTATTTAGTGTTTCTAGACTAATTAAGCTGCGTGATGCTTTTGACACACACATGCACAGGCAAAAGGAGGAGACACGCATGAAAAATACTTAAATTCCATACGGCTTATTATCTCAACATTTCATTCACTCAAAAACACAAAGCAAAAAAAAGGTAAGAAAGAACAACTAGCATTACACACACGGCGACACCGAATAAAGTACTAAAAGAAAAAGTGATTATGAAGATAATACAAAATGATTATTGTGGAAATAAAGCAAAAGTGCAAGTGATAAGCTGCCAGCTTGCTAATTTAAATAAAAGTATTTTGCATTCTATTGTGTTGTGTCAATACAGGTGAGGTGAGTCAATGTGGTTTTTGAGGTCACAGCAGCATCGGGAGTCTCTGTCTCTCGAGTCATTGGGAACACTGAGAAAAACTTGATTCCTTCCCCTCCCATTTGTTTGCAAATAATCCCAATATTTTGAGGGAGCGTAACTGATTTCCCCCACTAGCTATTGACTGCAGTCGTAGTCGTAGCACCCATCTCACTTTCTGCAGGAATTTGAGAAGACTCACCCGAAGATTGCGCGATGATGGTGTCACAGTCACTTTTATCAGTGACAATGTACCAAGCTGTCGCAAGGAAGAAGAGACCTCCAAGAATTTGTATGAAAGCGTTGAGGAACAGTGAATATTGCAGGCTTTGAAATTCAACGTAGAACTGTGTGCCATTATTGGCGTTCATAGCGTGAGTTTCTACACTGCCGTAAAATAGACTAGATACTGTTCCGTTGTTGTTATCAGCTTTATCCTTTAGGGCAGGTTTGATCCACTCTGATAGCTGCCCAATCAAGTAGGGACTACCAGCGTCTCCCAACGCATGCGACATGAGGATCTGGAATGCTTCTGCTGTTGATCTCCTCGTGGGAATAACAACGTACTGGAAATGAAATAATTTTTATTAGGTTAGTTTTTTGGTTGTTGAAAATATCCGTGTGAGTTTGAGACAAAAGCTTACCAAAAGAATGTCGGCCACGATGGACCAATTCAGGTTGAGAAATACTTCTCCAAAGAATATCATTGTGAAGCATACTGCTTGGTTAGTCTTGGCAAAAATGGCTCCGCCAAAAATCAGCGGCGTGCTAACGATCAGACCAAAGGCACAGATGAGGGGATCAGCTCGTAAACTTCTCGCTCTGAGCTTTGTGGCTAAGATGGATCCCAGTGGGACTCCAATAACTCCAGACACCATTGTAATGGCACCGAAAATAAATGACACTCTATAAACAAGTAAAGAAACATGCAAATCAACTTTGGGATTCAATCCTAGCTTTCGTAATTTTTTATATTATATGTATACTATACATACTTGTTTCGTTCTTCGTCGTCCTCCACCCCAGTCTGCTCCCGAAGTCCGTAGTAAATGTAAGTGGGGCCCCACCACGCAAGAGCGCCAGTCACAAAAGTCACACAAGTGAATCCAAACGTCGATAACATAAAGCTTTTGCTGTAATAAAGATTATATTTGAAATTGATTATTAGTATTTTGAGGTGCAATTTTATATGTCAACTTTTTTCAAACACTTTGACCTACTTTGTCATCAAGTATTTCAAATCTTCACGCCACGATGTTGGTTTCAATGTGGAAGTCCCTTCGCGTTCACCTCTAGGTGGGTCAATCATGACGAAAACGATAAGTATCACGGCGATCACACCAAGCACTGGCGTTACACGAAGGGCCCAGTACCAAGCTCCTCCCACCTTGGCGGCTTGTGCACCGACAATATATCCAAGTCCACTGTTTGGAACAAACAAAAATATTACTCAATTCCATATTTAATAGTTACAAATGACATAAACAAAAATATCTAATCATTTAGTTACTTGGAACCAAACTGAGTCTCCTACAAGAAAAAGAAATCTCATTTGTAATTTTTAAAAGTAAAGTCTATAAATAACAACTTTAAAAAGAAAATTATTTACCATGAATGAACCAGCAAGTGTGGTTATACTCCAGAGAAGGACACCGAACGACATGATAACACGGCGAGAATATCTATCGCCCATATAACCAAATATCGGTGCAAACACCATATAACTAATCACGAATACTGTTTGAAGTAGACCCTGCTGACTTTCATTTATTTTGAAAGCCTCTTTCACATCGCCCAAAATACCTATAATATATTTTTACAACAATTAATTTATGCTCATCCTTTGGAATTTTAAAAACACCCATATAATTATGCATCTCTATCTCACCTGCTAACGTAAAACGATCCATGTAATTTATTAAATTTACGTAGAATAATATAAACACTGTGATCCACTCCAATTTTGTCACTTTTGCTCTTCTCCTAACAATTTCATGAGAATTTTCATCACTCGAACTTCCATTGTCTCCTCCCGCCCCTCCTATCGTTGGTATATCGCCCGAGTCGGGACTATTCCGTCTTTGAAGAAAGTCTTCACTCACTAATCTCTGACTGGACTTATTCGAGGGCATTCGATTCCCTGCGCCTTCCCCCTCTGGAATGACAACTGCGCCGTTCCCAGTGGGACTCCGCGCAGAGGTCGTGGACACCACCATTCCTGGCGTGTTCGACATTTCGAGAAGTGTCGTGTTTGGAGCCGTGGTTGCAGTCTTGGAGTTGAGGAGGGTATCCTCACGAATGAAACTTTTCTCTTTTGGTCGACTCCTGTCCTCCTCCTTGCTTCTTTAAATCTGAATGGTAGGTAATAGCTACTACAGATATGATTGGTAAAATGTTGCTTATGGACAATTATGGATGATACGAAATATCACGTAGTCACAGTTCATTAATATTACTTCCATGGGCTTTCCTTGGCGATAGACAACGTACTAATTAGCTTCATTACAGTATCCACACATTCTTTTTGTCAATAAAGAATGTAAAATAACAGTTAAACACTTCACATCCAGGAACAACTTGATCTGCTATCTTCATTCACCACAGGTGTTTTTTCCATGATTCCTGTCGGGAAGAAATAATGAGAAAACTTTGTTACACTCAAGTAGACTCAAAAAATAATCTTGAAAAATGTTTTTAATTTTTGACGAGCAACAGCATACCCGCCTGCCGCCGCATCTAGCATACCAATTTGATCCCAACCACTTTTTAAACTTTTAACAACTTTTTACTTCTTTAGTTTCATACCTAATACCTAGCCTCCTACTAGCCGAACGAGGAGGAAAGATGAAAATACTTTTTTTCCCTTTCTCGAAACCGTATCATATTCATATTCTCATTGAATCGGCAATTTAACTCGGAAAAATCTTAATTACCACCTTCTCTTTCAAACTTATTCTGTGATACAATGTGATAAAAGAGAGATATAAATTGATAGCGAAAGGTAAAGGTATGCACCCACCTTTTTTTTGGTATTATTTCATTCACGCCAAACTATTTTGTATGACATGAAAACACAACATAAATATAACACAGAAGCAGGTACCTGGTGGTGGCGTGACTCTAAAAAGCATGGCCAATTGTATTATATACCCTCTGCTGCCAAATGTTCTATAAAGAACAAAATCCTGATTTTTGGAATGTGAAATTGGCAAATCGCGAATACCTCAACCAAAATGCACGAACAGACCTATAGGCTATGATGATGGCTATATCCTAAAACTCAGTCCTATCAATACCAAAAACAATCGACAAAAGCAGCCTTTTAAACTTATAACAGCTCAAAAGTCTCTTCTACAAATCAGTGTTCAACAGCCTTTAATTTAAAAACTCACATTTATGTGCATGTATCCTTATTTCACCTTCACGTGTTTTATAATCGAGCTTTTAAAGAGAATTACTTTAACAATGAAGTATGCATATGTATGATACTTGCACATAGAGCTCTCATCCATCCACCACCTCAGCCTGCAAAACTAGACAGTATTTTACAAATGAATCCCTTCAATGCAATTTCATTCTTGCAAAATTCATTTTTACTCTCATGCATTGTTTTGAAAACGGCCCACTGCAAAAGGCTTAAATATGTATATACATCCTTTGGGTTTTTTGCACATTTAACTCTAACTCTATCATCCTGAAATGAACGTGGACATGTAGACATGCCACATGCCGAACCACTTTTTTGCTTCTTTCTGATTGCTAAGAGGCGTCTGTATGAAAATTTGCACACAGGTTGGATATTTCTAGTTAGGCCGACCGTCATGAGTGAATTCATTAAATTACGACGGTCGCGTATTCTGTGTAAACAGTAATGGTATAAGATGATAATACTTATTATTGAGAATATATGCGATGATGTGTGGTAAAACCGAGCCGACTAGAAAGTGTACATAGCAAAAATAGTGAATATATAGAGAATTTTTGCCGATTGCTTAATCCTATTTGCTTACGACACGTGTTCTCACGGATGAACAGAACACTACAATTAATCGAGTAAAATAAATTGTTCAAACTTATGTGATGTGGGTATGTGCCCTGTGTGCTCCTCTTATAATAAAAGAACAAGTACCATTTTATTAAAAATGTCCATCTGCGTCAGTAAGTATAGTGCATTCAAGGAAAACTTTTCCTGTAATTTGTTTATTTTATTCGCCTGCAAGAAGCTAACCTTTCCCATTCAAAATTGACCCAGCCATGCCATGAGATAAAAAGTTTAATTGGAATATGTACCAGCTAAACTGAAAACCTTGAAAATACCGTCTTTAAAAGAAGTAAACTCAAACTCGGTAGTTTGTTTAATTGAGGACGTTCCATTTCAATTAGAGCGAACTTGCGTTCTGTCATTTTCAAAATAGTTTGTTGATGAAGAAATCAAAAAATGTAAGAGTCGCAATTAAATTGTTAGCCTGATGTTCCTTATTTGATAACACAAGGAAAACTTTTAAATTATCATTTAATTGCAAATGGACAACTAAAATTTTCATTTTATATTGCAGTTTGGCAAAGAAAAGAGAGAGAGAGCTATACTAGCTACTTACTATGCTTTTTTAATTAATGAAGCAAAACCATCAAAATCCAACCTTGCCTGTGTGCACAAAGGCAAAAAATCAAAGCTCAAATCATCAAATCAAAGATGTTTTTGTTTCATTTTTCATTCACATTTAACGCCTTTCATTTCAAGTATCAATCACTCATCTTTATCTTTATTTTTTGTCAGACTCGAAAAAGTCGAAACTCACACGCCTGTAACGTCAGAGGATCGTACCACCTCACTTTTCAAGACAAAATTAGCCATATTTCAAAACAAAAATGACTCAATACCATCATGCAACAAAGGCAGAAACTCATTCTCATTTTAAAGCTTTCCGACTCCCAATGTCAAGCGTGTGAGATTGCAAAATTTTGTATTTTTTGCAGACTTTACATTTATTGGAGAAATACAGCATGAGGAAATTCCAAAAGAGTTGCTTGAGGCGAGTCATTTTTTCCCCTTTTTACAATTATTACCTTACAGGATTCCCATGGTCCACTTACTGCATTGCATACAATATACGCATGCAAAAATCATGGAAAACTTGGAAAGTTGTAACACAGTCACAATCATGAAAATGATTAAAGAAATATGTATTCACACATTTGCTTCACCGTTGTGGACTAACGCAATCAATGGATTTCCTCACGGAAAGGAAGGAAATGGCGAAATAACCACTTTAAAAAAACTACTTCCATTGCAATAAAAATGCAGTCTAGTCAACTTTACCTGTGTTCCAGACTGGATATTCCCTGTCAACTTTCAAAGTGAACTTTAGCAATATGCAAGCCAAAAGTGTAAAACTATCAAGTTCCACATTCTTGACTATCTTCAGCTCTTGGCATAGCACTAAATTGAATTTTGACAAAAAATCCTGCTCGCATTTGCACACTTAACTGTGAAAGTTTGAGTAGAACATGATGGAAAGATTACGGGATAGATAAAAAATTCCAAACGACAAATGGGTGCACTAATGACATCGAGAAAGAATGCAAACATTGCCTCGTGGTAGGTATACAACACACAACAACACAAATTATCTAAATTATTTACAAAAAAATAAATGTCAAACGGCCATCCTCAAAGAAACTCGACAACTAGACTTTCTAATCGCTCGCACCCGTGAAGCGTAGCATTTTCTAGAAAATGGACTGATAACAGCGAACAAAATGGCGACTTACTATTACGAGG
>JAHZMY010001934.1:0-12257 GCA_027743915.1 Seira sanloemensis | reverse complement strand
GGGAGCGTATATATTCTAAAAAACGCCAAATTTCTTTCATTGGTTAAACATTGTATTAGAAGCCCACCTGAAAAAAAAAGTTTTTCCACTTTTCTCACTATTTTCAAGAGGTAAGGATTACTTCCAGATCGACGGATCGTCATGAGTTCGTGAAAACGTGTAAATTTGTGTGTACCATAATTACATGTAATAAAAATCTACTTAAGTGTATTTACAACGTATATTCCATTACAGAAAAGCTTGAATTTCCTACTTTACGGTTATATTTCACAAGGAAATATTATTACATTTTATTAGTGTCTCTCATGTGCATATATATGTAGTGTCCTTCCATTTCTTTTAATATTTATTGCGACATATAAAATGGTATCTCTTTGCATTCATGTGTTTCTCACTTCTTTTGAATAGTAGTCATGACTCTGAGGAGTAACTCTAATTTGAAGAAGGTGGTCAATCATAGCTGAACTATGAATGTATGTATTTATATATGTATAATGTATAACATAATGATGCATATATGCTAAATATGTATTTAGGGTAGACAGTCGCGTAAATTGTGTAAAAAAATACATGGTATTTGTAAAAAAAGAGGAAAGATTAGCGGAATTTGTAATTGTAAAATTATGCTTAAAGTATTAATATAACTCTGGAAATATGTATCCCTGTGTAATGAAACTGTATAGAGGTACTTTTGTCTAGATTTTTGTTGGCGTCGTCATATAAAATGATACATGTTTTGTGTGTCGAAAAAATATGAATACTTATGTCACTATGGATCATGTCAAATTCTCGCGAAAAAAATGTGGCATGATACAATTGAATACCAATTTTACCATTAAGTACTATATTCTTAGGATTAAGCTGTAGCACAGAGTTAAGTAATATGGGTTTTATCTTAATTTGGATAAAGAAAAGTAACCTTAAATGATAATAAAATCAATGTAGTGACTTTCAAACATGAAACATCCTTTTTATTAACTATGTGATTTATTCATTCATTCATTCACCGGCGAGAACAAGCCAACTGGGGCATTGTGACATACACGAACAAAATTCCCAACTCATTTGCCAAGCATCTCTTTGCACCGCATCGTCAAAGTCTCATTAATTCTAAGAGACAATAAATACGAGCCTTTCAGAGTGAACCAAGACTGAAATTAAGACGTCGGAAAAAAACCTTGCTCCGGGCCTAACGATTTTTGTTCATTTTTATCTCATCATCATCAGCCCAGTTCTTTTTATCATGATGCAGCCACTCCATCTTCCTCTTCCCCGCACACACACCGCTATCCATCCACACAAATATAATGATTATCATCGCGATCATCATCATGTTGTCGAAGGTTTATTTTTTTCTCCCTGCTGTTGCTAGAAGTACTCCTTCACTCAATTGACCAAATTTCAATCATGTTCCCCATTCCATTTCACTGCTCTTCACTTTGATCTTCTTCAACCAGAAATAGTTTCCTTTTCCCTTTGGCTCACTCAATCACTCCCGAAAAACAAGCAGAGGAGAGGAGAAGAAAAGTTTACTGGGATGACATAGGAACTCTACTCACACACACATACTCTCCCCGCTACCGTCTCCACACACCATGCACTTGTGCCGTAATACAGAAGCACATCAACGTCTACTAATTTCTTCTTGTGCTTTGGCTAACGTGACATCCACCCATCAACCGAGCAATCCAAGCGTGAGCTTCAAAACTCACTCTTCAAAAAAAATATACGTAAGGCCGTCATCATCTCTTCTGCTCATGAAAACGTCAATATTTGAGAGCGAAAAAGAAATAGCGAGGAAAGCGAGAGAAAGAGAGCAGTCAGATTAATAAGGAAGACGGTGTGCTCCCACAAAAATCTTTGTATCCGAAAATGAAATACATTTTGTCTAACAAGTGACATAATCCATGTCTAGCCAACAGCTTTGATGATGATTATTAAAAGAGCAATAGGAGAAGGAGACTTGCTCACTTCTTTTTTCCGAGGTAAATCAAATGAAACGCGAGTCAACAGAGGAAAAAAAAGGGAGAATGGAAATGTGGCGATGCAGTTTTTTCTCTGAACTGCATCAAAACCAGAAGAAAGCACTTGGATGGAGAATGAATCAAGGAAAAAGTGTATTTGTGTGCCAATAAGTCAAAAATAAATTACTTTTTTCCAGCTCGTCTCTCTTTTTAAGAATGCGATGTATCAAACTCGTTTCTTCAACTCGTTTTTTTCTTTAACTCTTTTCACTTGAAATAAGACGAAAGGAATTTGATGAGACTCGACAACTACTCATCTCAACTTTTCATTTTCTCGCTCAAAATGTGAGCGCACGTTCGTGTAACTTTTATTATTATTCTCATGTTTAATTACAAAAGTAGGCAGCAAAGTTGGCAAAAACGATGCAAAATTGCATGTACATATTTCCATGGCAGTAGAAAGTCTGCCATTACGTAATACAGAAGGCAAATTTACCAAAGTTGACTTGTTCATTCTTAATTCGGTCGTCTCAACAGTGTGTTTACTTTCAAGACAAAAAGAAACTTTTCAGAGCAAATACTCACCTCACAATGTAAGACTCTTATCATCACCCCATCTTTTTTTACTTTTTATGTCAGCAGAATTAATGCAAACCCAGGGTTTGTAACTTATGCAGCCAAGAGTTAACGCTTTTAAAACGATTCCTAATTGCTAAATTTAATGATAAACAGTTTTTTTCAACTAAGAAGCGGACTTGTTTCGCTGGCATCTCGTCCTTCAACAACAACAACACCAGCTTTCATCATCCCACCTTCCCCGCTAGGATATTCCTGCTGCTGTTGGTAGTAGTAGTAGGCTGGCGGAGCTGTGGCCGCTTGGGCTGACGTTGACGGCATCACGAGGCCTGAGCCGGAGGCTATTCTCGAAGTTCTTGAAGAGCTCGGTAAGCTCTGGTAATGTGCCGTGGATGAAGGCGGAGGCGGCGGAAAAGGAGCCCTACCCCTTTCTCGCCACACTTGAAAGGCTACACCACCAACTGACAAAGTGGCCCAGACAATGACCAGCACTAAATCTGAAATCAGACAGACAATTTAATCAGTTCAAAAGGGATAATGCATATTTGTCATCAATACCACCACTATTAATTGCGACGGTGTGTATTTAGGAGGACTCTCTTCCAAAAGACAATACAGTTATAAATGCCTCACTTCAGGCCAGAGGATGTATACACATCACCTCATTATCCTTTTACGAGGGTCATATCATCTTCACATCACCACTCTCAAACTAATTTGGAAAGGTAGCACCCTCTCCGTACGCTTCTTCTTTTAGGTTCAGCTTTGACAGGGAGAAGAAGAAACACCGTAGCTTTTCCACAAAGAAGGGCGACATACGAAGAGCTCAGCAGAAAGGCATTGGTAATGATACGGATAATAAGGATGAGAACAATAAATCAACCTCTCGTTAAGCTAGATAGGATACCTGTTGACGACACCAGAAGGATTGTTTCCCTCTCAACAGAAAGAGAAAGGATCCGCTCATCAAAGCATTACCTCTGAGGGATGGATTTGGAGAAAAAGACTCATTTATAGTTTTAGTTGAGAAATGCTGGACAAAGGGTGAATACTATAGACATTTTCGTCTTCAGAGACATGATATTACCGACAGAGGTCACAATCTAGAATCTCTAGCGAGTCTTACTGAAAGCATTTAATTATCCCGAAATTTGTTTAAATATCAAAGTAGGTATGCACGTTGAAATAAATATTAAGGTAATGAATGCATAGCATAAGAATTTTCACAAAAAAAAATACAAATTTTTATTACAAAAGTATGAAATTATTAGGTATCACGAGATGCGAATAATGGACTATTTATGAATATGTAAGAGCAGGTTTATTATGGCATTGTTCCCCAATGAAAGCAAACATCCACAATATTAGGTACATTGTATTACCGACGCCGCCGCCACTTCAAAAATTTTTATTTGTTTCGCTGTGGCTCTACGGGGAAAGATGCGCACCAAAGGTGGTAACTAACAAGCAAAGGGACATATTATCTATTCATCCATACTCTAACTCCAGCTAACGTTTAACAAGGATCCATGACCCAAAGTCACTGAAGCGTTGAGCACATTGAAAAAAAAATGCCCACTCTTTTTTTTGCCATCATCCCTTTATTCATAAACAATAGGAAATAGTAGAGCTTATAGAATGTACAATAATGGGACATGGATCTTGTGGAAAATTGTTGTGAGCGCACGTTACTCTGATTGTTCCCTTATTATTATGTATTAATGCTAAGTATTATAATGCTCCCACTGCTTTCGCGCATTTTTTTGGAAGAACGCAACAAACCTATTGTAAACTACGCTCGTTATTATGATGTCGTGTCGTGTGCATTGTGAAATTACGGAAAACAAGGCAGCACACTCTTTTCTACTTCCATAATACAAAATATAACTCCCTGTAGCCCATTTTCTCTGTATCAATGACAGTATCAATACATGTGTGTATATTCATCTTTTGAAAGGAATTCATCTTTTCTGGAAGCCGAAAATGGGAATGAAGAAGGAGAACTTTGATCTGAGGGGCGGCAATAGATGGGAAGACGCGATACTGAACATAGACCTACGTGGAAGATGATGGCAACCGACAAACAAAATGAAATGACATATTTTCCCACTGGAGAAGAAAATGTCGGTCCGTCATTAAGATTAGGATTGCACAGGTATACTTATCTCCCATCTTATCAATTGTAAAAGCGAAACGCACCGAGCATTACCGGGATTAAAGTTGAGACACGGCAGAAATTTATTTTAAGGACGACTTATTGCAAGTTAAATTTCAAGGTTTTAGAAATTCACAGTACATACCTTTGGTCTGGAAGGTAGGATCTATTACGGCAGTACGGAAATCAGGTGAAGTGGCCCTGCGCAACACATTCAGCACAATGTACTTGAGGTTGGAGCCAATGTAGTGGTCAACTGGGAGAATGACCAGATACGAGCCCAGAACTGATGTCACGAGAATGCTTGTCTAGAAAGTCAATATCATTATCATTTTTTGGTAAATACATATTTACGTGTGCAAGTAAAAGTTATTTTTCCCTTTTATTTGTGAACTATATTATTCCATCCTTTTCATTTTGATAGTAATGGTATAAAGGATAAATTCATTTATTCAATCAACAGTAAGATAAATGTTTAGATTTTTTTCCTCCTTCCGCCTCCCCAACTCATTTAATGATCCATCATTAAGAATTTACATAGAATTTTCTTATTCGCCACTCGCATTTTTTCGAAACACGAAATTATATCCAAGGACAAAGGAAGTCGGAAGAAATTGTAACCGTAACGCACATCAATGGCATAGTTATATAAAAATCGTAATATTATGATGCCGGCACAATGTATAGATTCCCATTTCTTGAAATAGCATCGCTTTCTTACCATTTCATGATCCGCATCAATGGCTCATTTTAATGGTTTATTTACAAAGAAATACATAAATTGTATTAGAGAAGAAAAAAGCGCTCACAAATTATTTATAATGGTGATATTTCCACTAAACGAGAAAGCATATATATCCATTTTTTCTCCTATTTTTTAGCTTAATAGTTCACTGAAGATTGATTATGATTTTGATGACGTTGATTCAGGTGAAAAGACAAACAATCAGACAAAAAAACACATTTCAAGGGAAAGAGAGATGGGAGTCTCCTTTCAATTATGAAAAATATTACGTCTCTCCTTTCTTCTTACCAACTTGGCAAATGAAATGAAGGAAAGTGGGACAGCGAGCGTGACGCAAACGTAAGCGAGCCAAAAAGTTAAGTCATCCTTGAGAAGTGAGATATCACCTGAAAAAAACAAGAAGACAAATGTGATGAAGATTCTAACATATCCCCGCCACCACTGAACAAATTAGATGATTGGAAGACAAACAAGCAGAAGCAGTATCATGTACTTAATTCCTTTTCTTCTACTACGACTCTTCCTCTCACTGCCCATCGGGAAAAGGAGAAATCTAGTAAAAAACGGCAACACTCAAAGAGAACATGAAACGACTACTCCGCCCATGAAATATTCAGGAAAAGAAGAAAAAAAATGTTTCAAAAAGGTCAGCCTTTCTCCTTCCAGGAAAACCACGAACATTATTTGGGGGTCCACTAAAGAAAAATAAACATCTTGGATGTTATATTTCTTCATCCTTTTTTGAAACTTTAATTTGAGAGGAGAGTATAGATGGTAAGTGCGAGTAAAAGCAAAATCGTGGATAATTCCGAATAAGGATAATGAGAATTGAAAAAATAGTAGGGATGCTATATTGAACTTAGGCCGTCGGCTTAACCTTTCCGCATGCTCATCTCAATAAGATAAGGTGTCAGAGTCGACGAAGGACGACATCAGTGGAGCTGCTTTTCATCTTACGAAAAGGTGACCGGTGTATGAAAAGTTGTGTCACAATTATCATTCCACCTCGCTCGAGCTCCACTTTCCCCTTTCTTCCTTCAGCAAACAGTCAAGAGAAAAGAAAAACAAACAGACCTGGAGAGAAAGACCGAGGCAAAAACGTCCGTTTCTCCAAAAAAATGGAGATGGGCCAGACGAAGATGAGAGAGAGAGAGCAAAAGGATGATCATGGACATTTTCCGTTTTTTTCTTCTTGGTGAAGTGAACATTTTCATGCTACTCTCATAAAAAAGAAAACTTGCCTTTTTATACTTCCCTCTTTTCTCTCGGCGTACTTTTTTGTTTACTGTTGTTCTATGTTGACGTGAAGGATGCTTTGAGAGAGAGAGAGAGGAAAAAAGCCTGTAAAGAGTGAGTTGAAAAGAGTAATCACGTCAAATGTTTACAGCCATTTTCAAAAACTCTTGACAAAAAAGGGACAAATGAATGGGCGAAGGTTATCATGTCACATGCACACACGAGAGAGGAGCGGAAAGCAAAAACAAAAAACAAGGAAGAGAAAGACTGACTGAGTCTTTACATGGAGATAAAACAGTGAAGAGGAGTCCCACTAGTTTCCTTTTTATATATTAAACTCTTGTGCTTTCTCCCCCTTCTCGTGAGTAGAACAAAGTTCACGTCAACTCACTTCACAACAGAAAAAGCTATCTGGCTAATATGCCTTCACAAAAAAATATACTTTTTCCCGACAACTTTCTTCTCCCCTCGTCTCCAAGTCAGGTCAATGCTTTTAAGCTGCCGCTCATCATCATCATCCTCCATACGAAATAAGTGAGCAGCAAGTCGCATTTTACGTCTTCGAATGCAATGACCAAACATTTACAAAGTTTTCGGGAGAGAAAAAAAGGACATTGACAAAAATACACACAGCTTTATAGGTTGCTCATTCTTAAAATTGCTAAAAAAAAGGTCATTTCATTCTCAAACCAATAAAAGCTCTTTCACGGCGTCTCCCACAAACAGCAAAATGGCAAGTGTGGATAGGAGCTCGATTGAAATTGAAAAATAGGAAAGGTAAAAAAATATCCTTTCTGTTTATTTTGACCTGTGGCGGTGAGGAAATAAGCTGCTCATTTTCTCTACCATCAAAAGGCGAGTATGTATCTTGGGCACACTTTCGCCTTCATACTTTTAGGCCGGTGTTGGTACACCGAATTTTGAGAAGAATGTTGGGACATAAATTGCTACTTAATGCAGACTATTTTATCAAAGAGAACAATTTTTTTGTTTTTACTCTGGCTTGAATACAAGTACCGTATTTCTTCTAATAGTGCGCCCGCGTTCTATTTGCAAAAGCTCCGCCGACCCCCGCGTTGTAAAAGAGGTCCGCGTAGTAATGGAGGTCCGCTATTTTATCAAAGAGAACAATTTTTTTGTTTTTACTCTGGCTTGAATACAAGTAAGTATTGCACGAACGGCGCGACATGAAATTTCACATCAAAGAGTAGTACACAGATGAAAGATGAAATTAGGAGTTCCACGAATTTGTCTTTGTGTAACTTGGAAATCCATATATAGCCGGTACTATCTACAAACTTTTAATCAAACGTTCTCGGAATACAAGAAATTATCATTAATTATCGTGATTTCTAGTGTACTCATCGACCCCATACAACGTCAGTTCTAAGGAAAAAAATGACGTAATCGTAGACTCAAAAGTCAAAGGAAAAACTTTCACACAAAGAGAAAACTGTTTTTTCGCAAAAAAATGTATTGGAAATGAAGGTGCACACAAGTTAATAAACAAGCCAAAGAACTCCCTTTCAACTATAAACTTTTCCATTTTCCATAACTTTTATATTTTTGTAAGAACACTCCAATAAAAAGGATAATTTTATTTGATGATTTTTTTCGTCTCCGGGTGACATTGTCATTTTTGTCTTGATAATATTATTCCCTCTTCTAGAAGTGTACTTGATATCCAACTGACATTCATTCATGAAGAGAACGTAATGCTCATTTTCCGAGTCCAAAGCTCATCTCGACTTTGAACCCTCCGTACATACTTCACAACTCATTTGCATTATAAAAAAGGATTCAAGGTTTACAAAAAACTTAATGACTTTTTCCTCGTCCTTCTTCTTATCACCGTTTAGGCTCAACAAGAAGTAATGTTCCTCTCTCCTAATTATTGCAATTCATGTTGACTTGCAAAATGATTTTTCCATTTAAATAAAAATGCTTTCTTGTTCTTTGTACAAAATGTTTGTACTCATCGGATCAGAGTCGGCCTCTTTTTTTACTCATTTGTTATTCCTCTCTTTTCCTCCACCGTCGACATCGTAATGCCGTCATGTCATGCCACTTAACTTGGCCATGTTACCTCAATGCATAGATCAACAACTGCTTTCACGTTTCCCCCCACTCCAGCCACTTGAGTTGAATCAAACATTTTGCGTATTTGTATGGCGAGCTGTCTCTTTTTCAGTTTGTTTCTAACTGACAAGAAATAATTACATGTTTCATGTTGCGCATAAAGTGCAACCTTTCCACCCCTTAAACCATAACAACCAATAAATCATCCCTTAATAAAGCATAAAGTACAGGGGAGGTTTGGAAACATGAAAGTAAAAGCCGTTTTTTTGTGCCTGTGAGTCCCATTCAGTTATTTGTCGGGATGGGCTCCTTTTTCGTCCACGCTTGTTGTTTCTTCTTCACGAAAAACGGGCTCATTTGGGAGGCTATAATTATTTTCACCATTACACAAATTCATTTTGACCACCATTTTCTGAGACTGCCCTCAGTTTACATGATCAGCGAGG
Source organism: Seira sanloemensis (assembly GCA_027743915.1). NCBI lineage: Eukaryota > Metazoa > Arthropoda > Collembola > Entomobryomorpha > Entomobryidae > Seira > Seira sanloemensis. Next base: position 3,056 of record JAHZMY010001934.1, on the reverse strand, counting down.
TAATGATCGGAGTCAAAGAGAAAGAGAGGAAGACAGGGAGAAAGGGGAGTCATCATCATTATGTAATAATGATAATAATAATAATCGTTAGCTCTATCAGCCTGACAGATTGTTTGTCTTGAGACAAACAGAAAAGTGAATATACAAATGCGTACATAAAGGCATTCATACAAATACGACTACGCGGCCTTTTCATAGGCTCCTTTTGCATCTCATCAATTTAGTTTTAACGGGAAACAAGTGGTTCTCTAATGAGATATTCATAAGTTCAAGCGGAATCTTTACACTTGTAATATTCAAAAGTGTATACATCAAAGTCAAACTTAAAAGCAACATTAAACGTCTCTCTCTCTCTCTCTTTTGTGTCCCATACATTTCGGTTTCATTGGAGATGGGATGCGTTGTTATCAAAATATTTATTACTTTTTTACATTTCTTTCCCGTGCGATATGCCAAGAAAATCATTAAAGGGCTGGAGTGTGTATGGAAAATGAAAATGAGTTGGGTTGACATGCTCTCTTGTTTCTAACTCTTCTCATTTTGCAGTTGAGTCAAGTGCTTCGAAAAAGGGAGAAAAGTGGTTGTTCTCTCTCTCTCTCTCCCTCTATTTGTTTTTACAAGGGTAATGAATGATACATTAAAAGGCGTTTTGCCGTGGACGTCGTGTCATGTCTCGAGCTCTGAAATGTGTCCATTAAAATGACGGAGAAAGAGCCACCCGATGCTCTAATGTATCAAAGCCATCCGCGATTATCCCGGATAGTGCATGCATTTCCGGTATGTCATCATAATGATTGTTTACGTGCGTGAGGAGTAAATGCCGAAGTCGAGTCAATGAGAAAAAAAGAGCTTTTACATGCATAGGTACATACACTAAATTCACATACTTTTCCCAAGAATAATTAAAAGAGCAGAGGTCATCATAATCATCAAGTGGTGGCTTTAGCAACAAATTTCACCCAAAAATAGTATGATTCGGGAAAAGAAGGGAATTTGTACTTACCAAGTGGCGTATAAGCCACAACAGCAGCAGCAAGAGATCCTAAGAGCAGAGCAGCAAGAAGTACTGGTGCCATTGGGGAGCCGAATTTTGACCAAAGAGCTAACCACAATGCAGCTCCTAGGGCACCGACCGTTACAGAGCTAGTCCCGGCCACTGTGAGTTCATTCCATAGAGAAAAAAGAAAAACCACAAAAGTCCCTAATGAGATCTGACAGACCCTTCCAATGTTCATCAAGCATGACTAAATTTTCTCTCATCCTTCCTCTCTACTCCTCCAACAGAGAAAAAAATCCGAGCAAGTTAAAGTAGTCGTGCTACACACACACAACATCACTCCAAATATCTTACAGGAGGAGAGCAAGCAATGCATTAAAACCCAAATAAAGTGGTCTTCTCATCCTTTATACCACTCCTCTTTAATATTTAATACAGTACATTTTACCCCGCTTGCTCTCCATCCCAAAAACTTGTATTCTCTTCGCCACCGCCTGAAACTCGCCTCTGCTTTTGCAAGGTCTTATTAAAAGGAGAGATTTTCTGGTGACTTGCTCATCTCGTGAACAAGTGACAACCCAGAAATTTTATGCGCTAAAAATTTCAACTCTCAGCTCGACTCTGAAAATAACATGGTTTGTTCTACAAGAAAGATGGCACATTGTTTCTTGCGGTCGGACATTGGACACAGAGAGAGGTATATGTATAAAAAACGTTGAAATAAAAAACGGAAAATTGTGACCAGACCAGGTTTTCCCAGTGTCTTGGTGTAAAATCCGTGGTCATACATCAAAATACAGAGGTAGGTATTCACTCTCTTCTGCACAGGCCAGAGCAAGCACCTATTTTGGGTGGTTGGATCGCAGACGAAGAAGAGAGAAAGGATGAGTGATTTAAGACAATAGCTTACAGAAAGCGAAATGGTATTAGTAATCCTTCACGGTATTCTACCTACTCTAGCATGTAATACTTAAATATTTCTATCATAATAGAATTCACTAATCTTATCATAATGGACTCATATTTCACCGTGGAGGAGGAGGAGGAAGAAGAAGAAGAAGGACAAGAGAGAGGGACAGGAAGAATAATTGTCGCAAAAACCGAAGATGTAGTAAGGCGACCAGGAGGAGTGAGGAGGATGCTACGGTTATTGCACGCCGAGTGGGTAGGTAGGGCTACGACGACTACTCCGTATAATTTCATATTATTCTCGAAAGCCCAGAGCATAATGGCCCACAGACGGACACTTTCATTCTCTGCTGCTCTCGAAAGTATGTGTGTATATCTAGATGGTAGGGAGATGTGGAAGGAAACAAAAAAAGTACCTGTACTTCCGACTGAGATCACTCGCTCCAAAATGATGTAGTTGAGAATTGCAGCCATGCAAAATCCCAGCAGGAAGACTTGGCATTTGTAGAAGCGATGACCCAGTGCGAGGAGAAAGAGTCCGACGAAGAGCAGAAAAGCGTTTAACAGTTTCGCGCCCACAGATGCTGCAAAAATAGTAATTCATTGAGGCTTTCACGAGACCCACCATCATCATCCACTGTGATGATACCTACTACGTACAACTCACTCTCTCTCTCTGCCCATGAAATAGAAATTAATGGATGAATGCATCTTCATTTAATAATTATAATGGAGAGATAATACGACGTGTGGAGAGCAGAGTGCTGGATGGAAGCCTGCCCTTCCAAAAATCATATGCATGCATACCACTTAAAAAACGGTATCATGATCCATGAATGATCATCCTTCCTTGATTATTTTTCAATAACATAAAGACTTTCTGAAGCGTGAGTAATGTGAACTGAATGGAAATGCTAGTGGCCACAGGAACAAAAAAAAGCTTTTTAGCTCAAGAGAAAGAGAGAATGGAGAATGTTTTAAAACATTTGAGTGAAACATCTGCCTACGTTTTAAAAAAATTAAACAGTTTCAATAAAATTGTCAGTGTAAGTTGTTGGTGAAGACAGGTTATCATCTTACTAAGCACTTGGCACGACTCCTCCCCATCCTCGTCCGACGGGGAAAGCTCCGGATAGCAACCGTACGAGAG
>JAHZMY010001932.1:0-21534 GCA_027743915.1 Seira sanloemensis | reverse complement strand
GAATTTAACCACTTTTACTTGAGTTTCCGTTTCAAACTGTCTAACACTCCCTACGAACACCTCAGTCCGCCATAGTTTACATTCTACAACTAAATTCTGTGTCTGTTTCAACTAGCTATACAAGCCTAGAAATTAGCGAGACGACTGAGAGCATTTCGTTTGTACCGCTCTTGATTTATTGGAAAGTTTGCGAACTTCTTTCTCCTGCGTGACATGGATGAGTCGCTTAAGTAGCCACACTCGATAAATCCTCCACACACATGCACTCAACTGTCCTTTCCCAGCCACTGCGAGTTGCCCAATTATCTCTACAATTAACCTGGCTTATCCAAACTCCGTGTGATGCCTCCTCAGTCTCAAATCCAGCGGCTTGAGCTACCGAGCAGCAGTTGCACCAATCCAAGAGTGATCCTCGACAACAGTAATCATAAAAGAGAAGCTCTTTACTGCTCTTTGCTCCGACTTGAGCATCAGTTCTTGAGTTGAGGAATGACATTTCTTTCAGTTACGAGCGAGCGCTTTCCTCGTCTCTCCATATTCACCAGCATCCTTGATGTGCTCATGGCTCCACGCAACTTCTTTTTTATCTGCAACATAAAATAAATTGAATTCATTATAATTTCGTCCTTTCCACATTCTCCAGCTCTCTTTCATGCGGAGAAAATTGAAATCTTTATATCGAACATAGGTAACGTTATCTCCATTTTAAAATTACATTAATCATATGAGAACATGAAGTGGTTTTGCTGCTGTGCTTAACTTCCCAATACTTATCCTCACTCCGAGACAAATTAAAGGATGCTTACTTTTATCATGTTTAATCCAAAATCATGTTCTACTCAGCTGAAATTACTTGCTCTGTATTTAATCTATGTAAGATATATGTATGTATATGCACGACAAGATTACATTTTTATTTTTACTACTCCAACTTTCTGCGGCTCGAAAGTCACTTTTACATAAGCAGTACTGCCAACGCCAACTAAATTTCTAACTCTTCCCTTAAAAATGAGCCGTTGTACACAAAGATGCTTTCCCGACAAACAAAACACAGAATTGCACATAGAGCAAAGTCAAGATTTCACACATCTTTGAATGAGAGCTTCTATTTTCCTCTCGAAAGAGAGAAAAGGGAAACGAGGTGGCCAACTAGATGTCTATCCATTTGACGGCCGATGTATCCAATAAAACCTTCGTTTTATATATGTTACTCACGCCATTCGCAAAAAGTTTTTTTTGCCGAGTAAAGGCACAGTTCATTGAAGTGTCTAGATTTGGTGCAACATCATCATTGCCCTCCTCCTCAACCCATTCTTCGTGAAGAGAACAGAGCCGACTAACAAAGATACAGTAAAAAAGCAATAAAAATCAGTAGTGCACGGCATTAAGGCGTTAAAGCAATAAATTTATAATTGGATACCGGCATGCCACTTCTTTCCCTTCTTACCTGGGTAGCCCAGGCTGGGTTAACTACCTATTCCTACATTATGAGCATTTTACGACCGTACTTGAAAGAATACCATCTAGAGAAAAGAAAAATCTTTTTTTAGTCCAGTTACACACATTGCGAACTGTCTAATTTTACATGTATGTATGTATGAATCATAAGCGCAAGAAATGCAAAGATATTCTTATAATTCTTTTCTCTGATTTATGTGTGAAGGGAAACCTATTTGCTCAACGTTTTTTATTTACTATTGTTGTGATTATGACGGAGGAGGCTCCAGGTACGACTCAGTCACCCACCGGAATCGTAACAAAGACATCTTCGTATTGGTTTTCCATGTCTAAATTAGTAATGGAATAAAAAAATCTCTTTGAAGTTTCGCGAGAAGGGGAGATGATCTCGTGGTGAATGTGTTTTGAGGGGGAGTACAGTAAGTAATATCCACTACCTCGCACACCTCAAATCCGTTTTACACTCGCTCAAGTGAGAACTCTCTTTTTCTGCAGTGATCGGAGGTGACGTGGAAGTCGTAAAAGCACGATTATGAATATATTTTAAAGTCGTAAATACAAAGAATATATTTCTTGACTGCGCATNTAAAAGCACGATTATGAATATATTTTAAAGTCGTAAATACAAAGAATATATTTCTTGACTGCGCATAATTTCTGCCTCTATTTTTAGACACAATGCATACAGCGTATGTGGAAGAAATGACATAAAATCATTTGATTTACACAATAAGAAAGAGAAAATTAATGGTAATGGAATAATCTATTTGCCGATTCATGCAAACGTTTATGGGCCTGTTGTCGTAAAACTGGGATGATTGAGAAGGAGCAGTCTACATATAGTAATTTGCATATACTTAATTATATGCCTGAGCCTACCTATTAGAACCGATTCGCACTGCCTTGTAATGAGAAAGACAAACGCAATTATTACAACTCCACCGAAAAAAGGGCGAGATCTTTATCAAGGAAAAATCAATTGACTTTCAAAAATATAAACCAACATCAATATTTCCACGAGTGTAAATCCTTGTGCATTGTTCATGAAAACTCAAATATGTTTCAATGCCTAATTTTGTATTTGAAACGGCAAGATATTTTGTCACATGTCATACAATTACGCATATTGAAAATTTTGTAATTCGATTTCATGCCCTCCGTCCACCACCATATCATATCATTTTGTAATCATAATGTAAAAATCAGAGGATAAAAAAAACCAAAGATAAGTAGAATGTTCTTGCCGCTCATACACATTTCAATCTGTGTTTGTATTTCTTTCAAAAAACTGACTTTTCTCCATGTGTGTGCGTGTGACAAAGCACACGGAGTGAGAGACGAGGCAAATTTCAACCACAAAAGTTCCATCTAGGTAATACTAATAATAATAATATACCTTGGTCTTTTATCATATTTCTTTTTCAGCGTCACTTTTCTATCGGCATGCATGGCGGAGAGTGTGTGGAGAAACGTACTATGACCCAAAAATAAACACGGCGATTGATTGAAAAATGTGAGATGTTTCGTCCGTTGCTTTATGTCTCGCACTCGTTTCTACTTTCGAGCGATTACAAACACCGAAGCTATGTTATGTACACAAAAGATGAGGAGAGAGAATCTCATGTCACCGTGCACAGATTACAAAGAGTATGCCTTCATCTCTCCTCAGAGACCGTCACACTGACTGACGTCGAACAACAAGCACTGGAACTTGCTAACGGAAAGATGTTGAAACATCACGTAGCTCAGCGTACGAATCTTTTCCGGGAAGTCGTGACATACTTCCATAATCAAAAAGAATACATATAAAACACCAGCTCATATACTTTTCAACTTTTGTGGAGTTCAAAAGGCGCCCGGACGTCTCTGTATTTTGGATCACATACGTAAATGTGAGTGAGCAGTGAAAACCTTTTAAATGAGAATGACCCTGAACGAGAGTGTAGATGGATGAAAAGGTATAAAATTTTGACTTTTGAGAAGAAAAAAAAATCTCTATGCTTCTTCAAGTTCAGCCTCGGCCAAAATAAGGTTCATTGGGATCTGAGAAATTCAATTAGGAAAAGCAAATACATACATAGCTCTATCCATTCATCCCCAAAGCCAATCTTAATTTTCTACATGATATCCTCCATTATTCTTTTTTTAAGGAGAGAAATGAAAAATTTGCCCGTCGAAGTGCTTTTAATTTTTCTCCTGTAAGTATCTACATTCAGGGGATTATTTGATGACCTGTGAGAAATACAAATAAGCTGTGAAGCATACTGCGCAGCACACCCAGACTATGTATTTTTCGCTTTTGTAACAGTGCATTTATTGAACCCTTGTATTTTCCTTAACACCTTTTACCCCTATAAAAATAATAATTTATTGAATCAAGAGTAGGATTGAAATATTTGTGAAGACCAATTGCACTCTTTTTTTTCCTCCTCTTTCTCGCTCTACCTGGGTGCCTTAATAAAACTGAAAATCACTCAATTGTAAAATACACACATATTTTCTATGTATCCACTCTATTTAAGCCATATTTAAAGGAGTGTGCGCTCTCTGTAAAAAAAACTAACATGATCAGTGAGAAAAAATCGACATGCTTATGTAGAGAGCTCACTACCATGATAATCATATCATGCTTGAACATTTTTTTCGAGGAAGAAGAAAATACATTTGAAGCGTGAAAGGAAAAAAATACATACATTCTCACTTCTCGTCTCTACTTTTCCTAAATCGTACTTATTTACACGATGGCGAAAAGTCTTAGAATGTTGCATAATTAATTACTCACACTAACATCGGATTAGAAAAAAATCTCGAAATTATCCCTCAAACATGTGAAAAAAATACTGTTAGCATATGTTACGCTGGTATTCTCTGTTACTTTCGAAGAAACAAGAAGCTGTACACATTTTTATGCCTTTTCTACTTGAAGCTAATAACAACAATAACGACCCATTACCGATGCTCTTTTCATTTAAGATGATAATGATTTTCGAAGCCACCCTCGTAACCAGAGGATTTTACAGCCAGCAGTTCAAGACTTGGGCTTATCACTTATGGAAATGGGCCTAATATTTGACGGTGGCATGTCGGTCGCGTCTCTTTTTGGTGTGTTCGTGCCACACATTCCGAAATATTCGACTTATCCTACTTACATTAAGTATACTCCAGAGCAAAAAAAAAAGAATATATAGAGTGAAACTACTTGCAGAGTAGTCACATAGTATGTCAAGAAGAAAAAGCCTAGTATTCAAAAGAGAAATAGTTACATATAGGTACATACTTGCAACGAGATTGTCTACATAACACGACTCGTTCTAGAGGCACTTACTTAGTAAAGCGCGGAAAAATGTACGGAAATGAAGATCATCGTCACTTGAGATATTCCATGTAGCTCTCCGTCTCCATGATAAATGCAATGACTGAACCTTTTGTTTTTGTTTTGAACACTTGAAATTTTCTGAGTGAGTCACATTGTTTAACATTATTCATCACATTTTTGAGGCGACAAGCGTAAACTTGCAAACTTTCCACGTCGCTGCAAACAAATCCATTATGACTGTAGGCTCCCAAACTCGGATTGTCATCATTCTTTTTCCAGAAAGAGAGTCCCTCGAGTAACTATGCGCTCTCGCGACGCAGCAATACACTACATGAAATCGCTAACTGGATAAGTCTTGCGGGAGAAAACACCGTCATCTCTAAAATAATGAGTGTGTGAGAGAGAGAGAGGCAATGGAGAAAAACGTGTGTTTTTATGTCTCCTCAGAGAGAACCAATTTTTTTACAATCACGACACACCGTAAAAATTCTTATATGTGTATTTTATGGTACTGATGAAGCCAGGAGAGAAGAAGTGGCTCTATGTAATATTGTGAATGTTGATATTTTATGTCTCTTTTTCCATCCGTCTATCGTCTTCAACTCTTTCGTCTTGCTAATGTGGAGAGTGAAGATGTGGATGCAGCAAGATGCTCTTTTTTTGGACGATTCAACAGCAGAAGAAGATAATGATGTTGATGATGATAATGTTTCAGAGAGAGGAAAAAAATTCAGTGAGTGAGGAGAGAGATGTATTTTTGCCTTTTCTTCATCAACTTCTCTTTTTTTCCTTTCTTACATTACATGATTCGAAAAAAATCAGCTTCTGTTCCTGTCTCTCCGGAGTCTCCAACAAGTTCTGCGAGTCTTCCACGAGAAGAGAAAAATATTAGACACTCGCTCTTCTCAACCAAAATCTTTGAGCTTGAGTTGAGAAAAAAAAATCACTGTTTCTTTGAAACGGATATGAGGAGAACAAAAAATTGTTATATATCTTCCTCTGCCTGTACGCGGAAGCTTAAATGTAGTCTATCCAGAAGAAAAAACCTTGGTCTCCAAAAAGTAAAAACTTTGCATGAACTTTGCTTTCAGTGCTTCCCCTCCAACCGTATTCCTGCGTAATATGTACTTGTAGCTTCTTTCGAATCGCTGGCATCAGAGGAAAAAGGGAGTTTTTTTTCCTCTCGTCTTCAATACCTTTTGAGTAAAATTTTCATGTGGAACTAGAAGGCGAACACAAGAGTTACACAAGTTACAAACAACAGTCTAGTCTACAAAAATAGTATATAAATTATTATAGTTTTTTTCCTTCCAGAGACAAAAAAGTCATGAAAGTTCACTTGACGACCTCTCGCCAAAAACGTCTCATGTGAAGGAGCAAACTGTGTGTGAACTGTACGTTTCTCTCTCTCAAATCACTTATTTTGCGGCGTAGGGGCGAGAAGGAGAGGAAAACGCACCTCTGTATTAATTTCTGTAGGTATATATATACACGTCCCCTGTAAAGAAACTCAACTTCTTCAATTTTTCACACTGAATCTGTGGCTGTGCGAGTATTTGCCTTTTCATTCCCTTATATCAAATATATATAGTATACGCTCTTTAAGCGGTGACGCTAGAAGCACGATTTAAAAATCATATAACTTTTTCAGCAAAAAAAAAACTTCAACTGCACAGCTCAGCTTCTGTACTGAGACTGAGAGTCTTCATCAGTGAATGAGGACGATGGTCGGACAGGGGATGGGATTGTCTGTTGGATGACGACCCATTCAGGCAGGCAGGCAGCATCTCTTTTTTAGGGAAGGGCTTATACCACAAATCATTTTCAAGCTTTACATTGAGAAACATTCATAGAGAGAGAGAGAGAGAGAGAGAGAGAGAAGAGTGAGAGAGAAAAAATTCATCCGTAGATATATGTATACGCGATACATTACATTCATTCCATTCTCTGCTTTACTTGTTGCTCCTTTTTTACAATGTGTTGGTTCACTCAGTCAAAAGGCAACTTAACTCAGCTAACATTCACATTCACGTTCTATTTTGTATTTTTTTTCGTTGAACGTTGGCCAGCAGAAAGAGAAGCAGAGAAGAAGAGGAAAAAATGAGTTTGATGAGGAGCATCACCTAAAACTAGAAACTTCACCATCAACAACATCTCTCTCTCTCTCTGTGTCTTGCTTTATTCACCCCCTGAATAATACATTCATTTAAAAGCAGAACCATCATCATCCTCATCATCAGCATCACCCACAAAAAATCTACTACATATTATATTCACTTCGACTTTATATTCACCCTCTCTCTCATCTCTGTAAAAAGGCTAATACCTATGTACTCTCACACACTCATCCATTTCATACGTAATTTCTCGTTGTACATTGTGTATCCTCCGGAACACAGAGAATTACATTCAATATTATCCATATCCAAAATAAACTTTTTTTTTCTTTTAGTGTTTACTACAAAAATCTCAAGAAAAATCAGTGAGTTAGGGAGAGAGAGAGGAGGAAAAAATCTTCTTTCGAAGCCTTTCTTCTTGTATGTTGCCACTACTGACTGACTTGACTGCAACCAAGCCGTAGACTGTTGAATGCTCAATACATTTCATTTGAGTGGAAGGCTAAAAATGCTTTATATTGTGTGTTCCTTTTATTTCACCATTTCTTCCCAAACATAATGGACTTGTACAGGGATGAAGAGAGAGAGAGAGAGAGGAAGACTGATTGAAGATGATTATGCTGAAAACAATGCTCTCTCAATACGAAATAAATGGGTAGAGTAGCAGGAGCAATAAACCATTTCAATGTGGAGAGCGTATATTTTCTATTATGCAATGATCACGAAAGCAGAGCAAAAATTTTTACACAGCTTTTTTTCCCTTCGTGTGTTTGATCAAGTGGAGAGAGCGTTTTTGAATTGAGTGCTTTTCAGTTTTCATGAACTTTTCTCAAGAGCAATATATATATTTATTCTCCCTCGTACTCAACTCATCTGGTGTTAAAAAAGGGTATTCTTTAAAGAAGAGAGAAAATCATGAGTAAAAAATATGGCTATTTACACTCAAAAAAGAGTTTTATAAGGTAGCAAGAGTATGTACCTCGGGGAAAAAAGAGTTGAGAGATTAAATAAAACTAAATTCTTCACCTTTCCACCATCATTTTAATGAGATTCTTCTTTTTTTTCACGGACTGGGCAGCTGTTGTTGCCCTTCTTTTCTGCAGTTTACAAACTGTTTGAATCATGAAAACTTTGAACGTTTTCTCAACCCTTCACATCCTGCCTTCGAAGATCCTTAATTCGGTTTTGTGCGCTACGAGTCGGACACGTATTATTATTGTAACGGCTTCCTTGCACCGGATTGCAGTTGTACTTGAAAAGTCCCTAAATTTGAATTCATTTCTGAAGGGCATTAATACCGAAGGAGGAAGAACGAGCTCCGCTTAGCATAGATTTATTCGCCCCTCTGCCACACAGTTACTCAATAACCTTGATAGAAGAATCAGTGCAACAGTTGGCAGAGCCGGAGGAAACTGAAAACATTCTTTTTTTTAACACCGGACGCCTGTTGCATCCGCATCCCCTTTTCTACAGACAATGCAATGCTATACCACATGGTTCCATTCTCCACCAGAGAAGTGAAAACCCGATTTCCCCTTCTGTATGAAGGTCTAGTGATGTGTGCTTTTGCTCTCTCCTATATTTGATTTGACTCAATAAAGTCGATTTCCTCTTTTAAGTAGCATTTCCCCGAGCAACATTCATCATTGATAATGATGACGGTATCCGGTGCATAGCACAACTGGTGGATAACGAGGGAATAGAAAAAAAGGATCCTCATTCATGACAACAGAGATTTTTTTTCTCCTCTGCCTTCATAAACTGTTGCTGCGGATGCTACATGCCATGTTTAACTTTAGACTGAGCAGCGCAATTTCATTCTGACTTTTTCTATCGTCCACAACTCTTCCCTCCTTTTACATAAGAGTTATCCTTGGGGAGCAATAATAATACGGTGTAAGGCAGCTCTTCTCTCTCTCTCTCTCTGAAAATCGTTAAGCTGAAGCTGCTCAAAACGGTTGTGCTGAGAAGCAGCAGCAGCAGTGCCTCCGCACACACAGAAATCTCTGTCAGTCAGTATTAAACAATGAATAAAAACCCCAAGTACTTTTTATATCGTATATCATACACATTTTATTACCGACGACGAGAGCAACTTTAGCTTGGTAATGGGGAAAAAGTTATTTTCTTTTCAGTTTTTTCGGTTCACTCTTTCTGACAGAGTCTTACATTCCTCCTCATCACTAGATTCAGAGAAGAAGTTCTTCCTTGCGCCTCACACTCAGTCAGTCGAACCATCTTCATATCGCAAGCAAAGTTTGATCCCGTCCAATACATGAAAAACAAGTCTTTTTAAAAGTACATACACACACATGAGCGAAGAAGAAGCTCATATTATCTCGTATTCAATTCGATTTAAGGAAAAAAAACTGCACGAGAAGTTGAGATCGAAATATATATGTTTTTGGTTCTCTTTTTCATACACATAATACATTTTTTCTCGACTGAAATAACAGCATTTACGGTACAAGCACCACCATTTTCCTCAAAATACATCTTTCGACTTTTATTCATCTTCATTTTCAGGCTTCTCCTTCAGCATACAACGTCTCATTTCCCGTAGCTCGAGAGCGAGGCGCCTACCCACACAAAACAGAGCAGACAAGAGAATCATTGTACTCTCGAGAAGAAGGGAAAAGAGAGAGTATAAGATGAACTGAACGGACCAGTTTTAGTTTGCGGGAAATTCTCTGTCTTCAGGAAGAAAAAATACATATCATATACCCTGACTCTCTCACACACACAGCTTTTTCGAAGAAAACAACATTTTATTTCGTGCATGTATTCTCTAATTCTTAATCCCCTGTGTCTGTGCTGAGAACACAAGCGCAGGGATTCATCAAACGAAAAAAGGTATAAAAACGTGTGTGGCTCTACTCAAACTAAAGCATTTTCTTGTGAGCATTTACAGTGCGTGAATGTCTATATGTGCGTGAACTATTCAGAAGGAAGACGGGTTTTCCTCTATGCTCCATCGTCGTATCGTGACGTGACATGGTTCAAGTAAAACCCAAGTATGAATAGGGAATGGCATCAGGCATTAAAACCACTCTATGTCAAGCCAGGGCGACAGCAATCTTTTTTTTTCACAAGAGAGGAGAAACGAAATCAACGCAAAGTGCAAGAGGGGATATCAAGTGGAAAAAAGCATGAAATAAAAGCAGACTGATCAAGCAAGTTTTAAACTGTATGTCAATCAGCCCCACTCATTCAATTCAATAAACTAATTGAAATATCTATATACTCGCAGTGTCTTCATTGCGCACACACACTCACACAAGAGCCAAGTCATTTCAACGAAACGAAATATCCCACTCTTCGCACTACTGCGAGAGAGAAAGAGGTGAAGTAATAATACCCCTTCATTCACCATCATCAGAGTATCTCTGCAGGTACATGTCTAATCCCCAATAAAAAACCTGATTTCGTTCACTCACTCTCGAAAAAAATACATATGCACTCACTCAATCCATTTTCCGTAACGGGCAAAATCAAGCGTACACAAATAATGTATTCATGGGCGACGACGATTATGATGGCAGCTTATACTTATATTTATATGGAATATATACAGTAATATATTTCCCTCCGAAAGCAGCTTGAGCTTTTCTTCCAATTCAAAAAGAGATTCAAACAAGTTATCATATTCGAAGCTCCTATCATACACCACATGTTTCACAGATTTTGAAAAGGTGTTTTGGGAAAGAAAGACTATCTTCACCTGGCTTCGGCTTATCATTTCCATGACTACGTCTAAATATATGCATACGAAAGGTAAATGATGCTTTTGGGGATCATGCATCTCTTCATCTGATGGCGATGGCGGTGATGATGATGAGAATGAGATGATCATCACAACCAGCACCACCACCTTTTCTCAGTTTTGTTTCATTGATAAAATGTAAAAGCTCGAGGGGCACAAGATTACCTGTGTAAGAGCATTATTATATTATTACCATTCACTTTTTTTCTCCCTACATTTCATACCTAAAAATTCTACATTATTTACTACTTTCCACTTTTTTCTCGTCCTTTTTGATGAGCCAAAGAAGGTGTGTAAGTGTATATCGCATGTATGTATATTTGTGTGTGTGTGTGTGCTTCTCTGTGCGTGCATTGCATATTATGCTGAAACTTTTTTAGGCCGTTTAACACTGAGGAATTGACGGATTATATGTTAAGAGCGATGAGGAGGCTTACGTATCTGCAACAATGATATACTTACTTACATGGGTGATGTGATGATCATAAAATGATGCTCTCTCCATCATGATCAACACGGTACGATTGTGGTGGAGCTAAGGTGGCGTGGCACTTAATTTGAAGTCGGCATACGGCTTCTGTGTGCGATTCACCCTGGCGGCCACTGATAATTCTTTTTTTATTTAAAGGCTTTCAAAATCTTTTTTGCCAGCGATTCTTCCAAACGGTGGAGATTGAGACACAATTACAACGTGCAATTGCAGTTGGAAAAGAGAGGATTGGATAATCGGGGGAAAATGTGCAGGGAAAATGCAACCAGAGATTTATACTCGTCGGATTAATTCTGTTCAATTCCACGTAAAATATGCTTTGCGCTTGGGTAAAATGATAGACTGCAAGTAATATGTCGTATGGCTCATTTTCTCCAAAAACGAAAATGTGACATATGTAAAGGGTTGTATTGGAAACTGGTTGTATTCGTATTTTATTGTCATTATTATTATTACTTCACTGTATTTTTTACAACTTCGTCAATATATTTTTGAGCATCGTTTTTTATGAAGATGTGAATTAGTTCATTCATTCAAAGAACAACCTCTTTCTCAGAGGGAAAAAGTGGATAACATAAAAAATGGTGATTACTTTCTGTCTTCTCTCTCTCTCTCTCTCTCTCTGGTCAAACTTGCTGGTTTTTTGAGGATCACTCTGCCGCGCCTATTTCAAGATAAATTGTATATGGATGGGACTACAGAGTGCAAACGTGGAGCAAAAGTGAATAGAACCCTGTCTCTCATTAAATATTATGAAGAAAATTGAATGTATACTGTAGGGGGAAAGAGATTTAGATAAGCGCATCAAGATTTAGATAAGTTCCTTACAGACAGAGCGAGTCGAGAGAGGAGCAAAAAGGCAGAGCAAAGTTGTTCTTTCACTTAGGGAACCAGTAAAACATAAAAAATATCTCTCTATACTATCCATACCTACATAAACTCTCTGTAATAAAACATCAAAAAGGTACCTACTCTTTTCCTTTTCACTTGCACTTAGACTTGGGCTTTATTACTTCAACTCTTGTTTATGATGCAAAGTGATAAAAACATGGTAAAGTGAAGCCAGTTTTAAAGCAACTTTGAAAAGGATTTTGTATAGCGAAATAGAGGAGAGAGAGAGAGAGAAAATGATATGGACAAACGAAGGATTATAAGGTTAGACAAGGTTGCATAAAAAAAACTGGTGGCGTAGGAAAAGTTTTTGGTGGTGGACATGTAAGTACAATTTGTGTACATCTAACCATTTTCCTTGCATTACGCATAATGTGAAATTCCATCGTTGAGGCGAGTCCCTCTCTCACTGCTTCAGAAGATGGATGCTTGCAAAAATGAAAGAAATATTATGAAACTTGCGTTTTTCTTTGATAGCAATGTATCTGCTATAGGGTGATCATTGCCTTGTTCCTTATCCAAAAGTATGTTTTTCCTCAATGAAAATGGGAGAGAGGAAGACGCCCTCGACGAAGGGCCGGAATGAATGAAGTCAAAGACGATTATTGAACATGCATCTGTACTTTATTCCCCTCGTGGGACTCGCGTTATTACCCCAGTTGAACGCCAACGCAGTTCATCTAACCTTCTCTCGTGTTTGAATGGGATAAGAAAAAACGGCGCTAGTTTCACCGAAACTCGACAAATCACATTCCTCGCCCGCTCCACGAACGGAATCAAGCTGATGAGTGGATGGGCTTTCTGTCACCCTCTAATGCACAGTAGTAGACTGTGAGGGAAAGTCACCGAAACGACTGTTTTGGATGGCAACCCACACGAAAATAATAAGCTGTTTGGTCATCATCTCCTCAAGAAGAAAAAAAGGCAAGAGAGAAGCTTGTTAACTTGTTGAGACAAAGTCTGAAGGATACGACTCCCAATAATAATAACGAGCATTCTCCCGGTCACACCCAAAAAAACGAGACTGTAAAGAGCAAATCTCCACATTTTAATTCTGTTTCTCTGTTGTCGTGTCACCCGTCTCTCTCTCAAAAAGAGAAGAACCACATCATCCAACAAACTGTGCGGAGGTGGTTTATTGTCAACTCATGATGAGAATTATGATGACGACGAAGCGAGCGCATCATTTAAATAAGAGAGAGATGCGGAGACTTCCTCCTCCGAGTCGTATATGGTCCCATGTCATCACACGAGGAACAACGGAGAGAGAGACAGAGATACAGAGATTTGTGACTTCAGATTCTAGATAACAATCATCATCATATCTTGACTCCATTCTCCACCATCACAGACAAAATACATTGTATGCAATGTGGACGTAATAATACCTTTGTATTTCATGAATGAAAAGAAATTATATGTTACATCCTTTAGTTGATCTTCTCGTTGGTCCAAGGAAAACTACAAGATCCAATTAGACAATAGAAGGGGAAAAATAATATTGTGAATTGGGCACGAAAATTGTTTCGTTGCTTGGAGTCGCCACGCCGCCATTCCTTGCCAGCAGCACGGTGCACTCGATACAAACACACACTTATTCTCATCATAATCCCCATAAAAATTCACTCAATAGAAAAACACACATCAATTATATTTTGAAAAGGAGAAGATTTTTTTGGGATCGCTGTTGTGAGTAAATCTCATATGGAGCCATGAATCTAGACGAGAAGCAAGAAATAAATCGCTTTCAATCCCAATATTTCCTTCAATCCTAGTGTGTGTATGTGTGTATGTATATAAATTTCGAAACATCTGCAATCTGCTGCTTGTGATCATTCATACCCCCCATAAATAATATAATTGAGGTTATTATTATCATCATTATTAGTATTTTTATTGCCATAACTATTTCATATGAATGAACATTCTATGTCAGACGGTCTTCTCGCTTCAGATCATCTCATCTCTCGAATAACTACACACACAGGTAAAATCAGCTCTAGCGCTCTCGCACACACACACCCACGTACAGGCACACTCACTCTCGTAGCTCGGCTCAGAATTTCAAGAAGAAAAGGCCGATGAACGCGAGGAAAGAGAGAAGCGCAGCGCGTCCTCCTCAACAATATTATTACTTTATTCACTCATCTCATTCCTTTTTCGCTTGTTCATTCATTTCATTCATTCATTCATTCACTCTTGGTTGCCTCCTTTTTGCCTCATTCATTCATTCATAAGTTTTTTTTTCTCTCTCTCCCTCTTGCTCACTCTTCTCTCGAGTCTTCCTGTATTCCACCTCACCTACTACAACTTTATACTACGGTATGCTTTAATATTCTCTCAGAGAGTGAGATATGTAGGTACCTAAACCAAATCCCTTGTAATCCTCAAATGGCCTGCTGTACAGGAAAGAAATATGGGATAATGTGAATGAGAGTTTTTTTTCATACACAATTTATGAAGTAAGTAAATGCCAGTTTGATATTAATGTATTTCCTTGGAATGCTCACTTTGTGTGGCATAATTTTCACATCCAGCCAGCCCGTCATAATCCTCAAATAAAGTATCTCAAGAAGCGCATATTACACATTATCCTTGTGTGGTACGGAAAAAATCTGCATTGGAATGGCATGCTTATCGTAAATGTAATTACTCTGTTCAGCAATTAATCCCGAAGATGTTGCCCTTTCTGCACGGAGTCTTCGGCTTCAGAAAATATATTTTTTAACAGGCAGTAATTATCTTTCCTACGTAAATCAACGTCACTGGGTCTACAGTTGGACGAGTTCGAGTCTGACTCTGACTCCCACATTTCACGGAGATAACTTTTTCTCTCTCTCTCTCTCTATCCCTCCTTCCTCCCTGCAAAACTATAATGGATGAGTACTTACTTGCATATAAGTAATAATTTATTTTTGCATGAACCGTGAAGATTTAAGTAGAGATTTAGGTAGAGATTCCTGCCAGCTCGTGTAGTCCGTGTGCAATTTCAAATGTGGCTTTTTTCAAGTACCTTTTGCCACTAGCTCCCAA
Source organism: Seira sanloemensis (assembly GCA_027743915.1). NCBI lineage: Eukaryota > Metazoa > Arthropoda > Collembola > Entomobryomorpha > Entomobryidae > Seira > Seira sanloemensis. The sequence continues at coordinate 6,466 of JAHZMY010001932.1, read as the reverse complement.
TAGCCTGTGTGAAAAGCCCCCTGCTTCTAAAAAGCACTACTGTATTACGAGTCACATTTGAATAGAGAATGAATGAATGAACTTAAAAATTCGTGTAGTAAAAGGTTCAAGGAAATAAGGTGAGCGGCTCCTCGTCTCTTATGAATGAACGGGGGAAATGTGTGTGTGTGTATTTTTACCTGGCCTCAGCGTTCATTCTTAAAATTGTACCGTATATCCCTTTCATCTAGCGTTACTCACTTCCCTTGAACGTAGACACAAAAAGCTTTGAGCCTTTGCAAGAGAAATGAGCATAATACGCGGTTCTACATACGATGATGCGAGAAACGCTACTCCATGCACTGAAAAATATACAATTTTAATAGAAAAAATAGACTCCTTGACTAAAATGCCACCATCTCTACTCTATCACCAAAAGGAAAAGGAAACAATGTATACATATAGCATATAAATATAACGTATGCATATTATGCACATTATGCGTTAAAATTGAGGTATACATACATACATGCATACATGATCACAGCTTATGTAAGGCAGAATCTTTAAAAATTGTTTCATTGTAAGGGCGCCCTCTCTGCCTCTCACCTAGCTTCTGTGAAAATGACTCAACCTTCTGAACAAAAGTCACTAGTTCAAATTCATCCTGATCACGAAACAGGAGCATCACTTGAGAATGATATAGGTTTTAATAAGTGAAGGCCTGCATTCAAATCTCCATTATTGCGTACATGAACTCACAGTTTCCGTTTGAAAATTGTGAGCCTTACATCATGCTTATCGAGATCATCATCGGCAACCTACCTTTTCTCTCGGCCTACACGTCTACCCTAAAAAACTACACAAAGCAAGTACCTTATGATGACGACGGTGGCAGCCCACGCAACCAATACTGTCTTAATTCAAGCATACATCGTATGTATATGCCTCCATTCTCTCATTTTTCATAAGCATACCTCCACTCATTAAAAGTTTCAAAGATGTGTCTTCTCTCTCTCTCTCGCATTGGTAATATGGGAACTCATTCATTCACTCTTTTCGGATGTATTGGCTTCATTCATTCACTACACGAGTTCATTCATTCCCTCTCTTCCTTTTACCTTTTTTCATCACACAAGCTCTGAAATGTGAATGGCTCTGGTGCTATATTGCAACACTGAGTAAGTTTTTTTTTCTCTCTCTCTCTCTCAACTTCATTCATTTTTTCCCTTTACCATCCTTCCCCACATCCCAGACATGGAGCTGTGTATATGATAGAGATTGAAGATTCCGAAAAAGTCGAGGCGAGAAGACGCAAGTGAGAAGAGACAAGAACGGTGACAAAAAACCATAAATGCCTTGGGAGCCTGCACACAATTTTGTGAAGGAGAGACACACACAAAAAAAAGAAGGTGAATAGAAATCCGTGAGGATTAGGATTTACTACACGTGAAATGGCACAGACTCGTGTACAGTCTACATACCTGAATACAAAATGTGAGGACACATATTTCTCTATCTCGTTTCAGACTTTGGTATTTACTTTGAGGTACATACCTAACTGAAACAGTTTTCATGAGCTCAGATTTTCATTCATACTTTTTGAAACAAAGCTCGTCACAATAAACAGCAAATGCCCTCCACACGAGCTCTTTGGAAATGATTATCAGATTGGAAACAATGTAATAATAGTCACTCAACTCTATGCCTTTTCTCAGAGTTGTATACATATCTACTTTCTCATTGCGAAGCTGCTTTTGGCAACCTATGCCTTTATTGTGATGCACTCCATTTTCTTATCATCGGAATTCGTAAACCCGACATTGTTTCTCAAACATGTAGAGAAGAAAAACGTCTTTTTACTTCTCATCATGCCCCTTACTGTGCGGCTACTGTCCTGGTGGTGGTGAGTGTTACCAGGATGGAGCTGTAGCTTTTGTGATGGTGATGATGATGGCAAAATTTCATACAAATAAATATCACAACTCACGTCCGTTTTCTCACGAGAATATCCTTTGCACCTCCATTCAAGAAAAAGAAGAATGTTTTTAGGAGTCTTTTTTTCAGCTGCTCTCCCTCATACCCATTTTGCCCTTTTTAAGTCTCCGACTCGTCAGTTCTATTATATCATGTAAAAAGTTCACCGTTTCCTGTCTCCTCTACCCTCTAAGCCAGCATACCTATATTTCCTGCCTTTTTCAATGAACATGAAATAAGCTACATCCTCCCTCAATGAATATCCGGTCCTCAAACAAATGCTCCCCACTTTGAAGACCAAAGAAATCGTAAAAGTGTTTTTTTTTCTGAGGCCTCCTTCTAAAAACTTCGTACTTCCTCTCTCTCTCTCTTATTAAAAATATTTTCTTTTGGTGCTCCTAATCCCTCACAAATGAATGGAGTGGATGGATGGAGCAAAAGAGGAAATCGTAAGAATGGAATGACGAAGAGTGGGAGCTAATACGGCGCTGATGCGAGCCCAAGCTTTGTCGCGAGCGCACACGAATCCAAGTCTTGAGTTTTCAGAGATTCCTACATTTAAAGCATTTTTTTCTCATGAAGGTGGTATGTAGTGTGGTGTTTTTTGAGCTGGTTGTGTGTGTGTTGCTGGTGCCATATAATTACAGCCTTTTTTTACAGCAAACTTACCTCATAACACTTTTATGAAGCATCTCTTCGCAGAAAAAAATGAAAGAGAGAAAGAAAAGTATTGAAAATTGCAGAGCTGCATTTTTCTCTCTTATTGTTCATGATCTTGAGACGACCTTTTTTCTTCCTAAAAGGCCGACATACGTATGCATCACGTACTGAGCCTCTCATATCGCGCTAATTTATCGCAGACGGTAGGGCACGCCAAAACATAATAAAAAAAATTGCAAAATCATAAAAATAGTGCTCGCTTCACCTCCTATTTTCCTTTTGAATCTTGAATTCTTTGTGAAATGTGTGGTAATGAGCAATAAGCTCCTAATCCCATGCGTCCTGATAAGGAGCAGACTGCATTCTTATTCATTCATCAAGAACGCCGCATCTGCGTCTCCGTGTCCTCCGTGTTGTCTACACTCTTCACGTCGTAGTTTTATGAGCTCTAGCGAAACTCGAGAGAGAGAGAGAGGAGCGTAATTGCATTCGTATATTGTATTGAAGAAAATACGACTCAGTCTGGCTTTTAGGGAAGCACAAAAGGTGATAAAAATAGCTTTAAACGTGCTAATATTATTGGATCAACCTTTGACACTCGTATTCACGGCACATGCCATCCACAAAAAAACAGCTCTTATTCGCTCGATACCTACTCAAGTCGAGGAATTTCGTAGGTACTGTTTTTTTTTTACCTCTGTGCCTACGCTCAGCTCGGCGTATTCCATCTAATTTTTTTATAAACTCACTGTGATAAAAGGTGACTTAACGGAATTCACGAATTTTTCTCCTTATAGCAAATAAAAAGCCCAGAGAAATAAAAGCCATGATTTTTTTCCTCCCATTTTGAGCTGCAATAAAGAGGAGTTACCCTTTCTCAGCTCCGTATAGGCAGTGGTCAAACCACTTCTTCCCCCAAAAAACCGAATGAACGATAGCGTTTTTCATTCATTTTTTCTTCCTTTGCATCATTGCCACAACTCGGAGTATTTGCCCTCACAGGCCATATGCAATTGCAAAAATTTAGGCATGGCCAGATGGCTCGAGTAGGCGAGATTTTAAATTGTTGGGAGAATTTTATTTTTAAAAAAACTTTTTTACATGCTTCTGGCCTGGTCCGGCTCTGCCAAAAGTGGCCACACGAGTCCAGAAGAGCGAGAGTTTTCGAAAAAAAATCTGTATACATTGACTTGAGACGGGGATGGCCTCCAATCGATTTCTCAGTTCCCTTCACCATCATCACATAGTTTCGCGAGGAATGTTCAGGCATTAAAAAGTGGAGAGCCGCTAATGAACTGAGTGTATTAGAGGCACTGTAATGTCTCAATGATCTCGCAAAAGAATATTATGCAGAGAATATACCTACCAACTTGATTTGATGAAATCCTCTTTTTTCCTTACGGTTCACTAACAAATGCTATACGCGAATATACACGATCAAGTGAGTAGGTACGCTTCTGGTGTAATTGTGAGACCTGCGTCTGTGTCTTCCCTGGCTAATTTCGAGCTCAACAATGCGGTCTATTCAAATAGAAAATGTTTTGGCGAGATTTCGCGGATGGAAATTGACCAGAGTGCGGGTGTATCACAATTCTAATTACTGTATCTTCATGGTCCTCTTGAAACATGTTGCCTTTCTTGTTTTATTCGGCTGAATGAATGCGTCTATGGATCTTTCGAATATTTTTTACCATGAGCTCGTCATATTATTTGACTGTACCACGCCAAAGCAAGGCAAACATGCCATACCACTACATAATAACAACAATCTAAACCACTTCACTTCATCTTCATTCATTCGTTTTCCGTCGTTCATTCATTCATTTTTTTATCTCGTCAAATGAATGTATCTTTACATGTATACATAAAATTGTACAAACAAGTTGAACCGATTAGGATATTTAAAAAAAAACTTTAAAAACCTGTATACAATTTCAAACTGCATTTAAAGAGGAGCGAACAGTGGATCATCTCTGCGTCTCTCGGGGTAATCATTTTATATCGCAATCTAAATTCAACTTTTTTTCATACGTGTGTGTGTATATATATAGGATAGAATAACATACGACGACTAATTATTACGAAAGTCCATCTGCACAATATTTTTACTACACATAAAAAAGTACATCTCCTTGCTGAAAAAATACCACATGCTATTGTAATATTTCAAAAGTTATGATAAGTTTGTAATGTCTCGGTTGATTGCTTGTGATGGCCCAGTCTATAAACCTTGCTGCGATTTTTGCTCACTTCAAGGAGATTAAAATAAAGGGGGAAAAGCGTCTTTTGATGTCTTCAAATGACATTTTCTCGTGAAATGACCTGCAGAACAAGGGATAACGTTAGTGGCAAGGAGAGTCAATGAAGTGGTGTGTCGAGGGGCGTCAAATCGATGGGACACATTTTTCCCTCTCTCATCTCTCTCTCACACACAGCTTCTCAATCTCAACACAATAGAAAATTAAAGTTCAGATCCGTCAAGTTTGTAGCTCATTAAGTCAAAAATACAGAGATACCCTAGAGTGGAGTCCATCCCCTCTCTGTCCTTTTTGCATTATTGGGCAGGTTACTGTTACATTTAATTTGCTATCCATGGTCACTCACAGATTACTCCACTCTGTTAACGACAATTCCTCTCTCGTGAGGAGATGAAGTGCCACAGACAATTTTCTTACAGTAAAAGACTCTTGAAGGAATTTATAGTTTCTCTTGAGTCAACCAAGATAATACAATTTTTTCTTCTTCAGACTAACTTAGCTGTATGTTTCTACATACTTATGTTCGTATCTACAAATATTATTATTCACACTACTATATCATCAACCTTGTATAACAAGTGGTCGTTGGGGAAGTGCAGAGGGAGAATATGCAGCGGTACCGCTACCTGAACATGAGTGTATCATTATTAGAGAATTAAATAAATACATGTTCTTTTTTGTGGTTCAGCTCAGTTAAACAAACTCGAGGCGGAGCAGGCGGCTCGGTTTAACTGAATCAACATTTCAAATCGAGAAGGAGCGAGATTGCATGAACACCATCAACTTTTTGATGTAATTACACCTGCAAAAAATAAGATATTTAAAAAAATATGTCCTTTTGATATTATTAGCTAAGCTTGCGAGGCCAGGTTTTCCTTGTCAAAATGTAACGGAAACATGATTACGATCGATGAGACATTGGCCGTATAAGATTGCTAAAAGTGTAAGACTCACAGTACATAGACATACACAGAGATCGAATTGAACTTTGACAATTTTTTACATTTCTCTTCTTCTCGTTTTTCTTCACCGCATAAAATTTCAAGATTTTTCTTTTGCTCACATATTTTCGAGTCGATAACCCAGACACAAAAACACATGATTTTTTTAGCCAGATGGAACGCTAAACTCGTGTTGATGATAAAAAACGAGTGGAGATAATCGAAATCATGCATAAATAATTTTTACTGGAATATTTTTCTCGTGGAGTATCTCTCTACATGACCGATACCAAAAAAAAGGTTTCGTCACGTATTTTTTTCGCTCTTTGATTTACCTAAAAAAGTATGCAAGGTTTAGCCGAATGCATCATTCTTTTTTTTTATGTTACTGATCAGTTTCATAAAGGCGAAAAAATGAGCTTGCTGCTTACCGATTCCCTATTTACGTGGGAGTTGGGTACTGGCTTCGTTGGTGGCTGTGTTAATGTTGTTTTCTATTTAGAACAATATTTGAGGACAATTTTAAGTCGGCTCGGCTTATCCCTGCTCCATTATTAAATCCAGTGGAAATGTGAGAACCTGAAATAGGAAAATTATGCCATGATAGCGTCAATAAAATTTAAGTATACATACCTAAATATACAATATGAC
>JAHZMY010001931.1:0-16318 GCA_027743915.1 Seira sanloemensis | reverse complement strand
TAATATACATAGATGCACCCGTTTTTTGTATAGCTACATACATTTAATGAGGTGAGAGGGTTTGTAAAACGATTTTGAAAAAAAGTCCAACGTCCAACATCTGAGCACGAGATATTTTTTAGCCCATTCTAGTTTTATGTTTGAGGGACAACCCTGATTTATAAGAAGAAACCCAGAACTTGGTACAGATTTGTTTTAAATCTTCAGGGTATTTTGGCACTCCAGCAGCTGTCAAAGCTTAAATATGACATCCATATTGACTCTTTCCGGAAGATGGTGCATTTAATGGGAATCAGAATTTAAAGTTTTCCCCGACAAATTGCTCTGTATGTGACTTCCTAATCAAGGCTTCATCAAATTAAACCCAAATGCTCTCAAAATTCCCCAATTGAGATATGCCAATTTGCCAAAAAATGAGGTAAATTTTGAGATTCCTCTTTCCACGTATGGACTTCCTATTTACACACCGGAATTCGTTGAAACCTTTTAAAAGTTACAACTGACAAGAAAAGCTCTCATGAGCACGGAGGAAAAGACGAGCGAACATTTTCAAGGGAAATATTAATAAATAGTGAATAGCTTCAAATCGCCCAGCTTCGAAATATTTAGTAACATCATCGCCGCAACCACTCGCAGCCATTTTATATAATATTTTCCCCTCGCCGCAAAAGATTAACTCGCCAGCCACCACCACTTCATTAATGAAGTCCACACAAGCCACTAAAAAAGGAGCCTTTATGAGCAATAAAACAGCTCACAGATATGAATCAATCAAAAGCCAGTTGAAACTTTTATTCTCATTTCAATTTTTTGTCACAGCTGTTCTATGACAGGGATTGGGCTCATGAAGCTGTCAGTCGAATGACAGTTAAACGGTCCTTCCACTCAATTAAAGGAATGGGTGGGTCGCTAATTACTCCCAGCAATTAAGCTCTCGTCACAAGCACGTGCAAAAATTTAAGAGATAAAATAATTTATAAACGTCTCGCAGAAAAAAAATGTGTGCAACGCACTTTGACTCACGCACTTTTATAAGTTTACTAGATTTAGATAAAAGCTCATCGAGATTGAAAAAAAAATATTCAAACAATCGAGCCAATCTCCAATACCATCTGCTGACTCAAAGGACGGTTGATATAATGACGGGTGTTTTTTCAATCTACTTTTCATTTTTTTTTCTACTTTTCACAAACGTCATCTCGTCCTTCGTGCGTGATTAGTGTTGAGGTTTTTCCCCGGTAGGATGGTAAAAAGTCCAAAAACTGGGCAAAACGTCCGCTGAATGCATTAAATTGTTTGTCTGTTTACTATGTCCCACAGCCACGGAGTTTTTGCCGATTTTTACCCATTGTATATATGTATATTTGGAATTGAAGTTTTGGACAGCTTTTCAAGCAGCTATAGGTTCTGTGAGTCCAAAATCGTATTTTCCTTAGGATTTTACCGGTATTAACCAGTTTGAATTTTTGCCGGATTCCAAGCTTATTCATGATGCTAATCTTGAGATCACACCTTCGAACCAAGCCCACCTTCTCTTATTACAATTAAACATGCACGTTTAGCTTTGTGGTATTCATACGAATAATTATTAATCATTTTGTGGTTCTTGTTTGAAAATTCGAATAGAGGAGAAAAATATATGTTCATGTACATACCGATGTACATTCACACATACTTATACATAAAAGGAACATCAGAGGGAAAATGGGTATGGGTGAGGGCAGTCTGAGATTGCATAATGGTATTTGACTGAATGAAATATGTACTTTGTTTCGAATAATGAGCGAGGCGATGAGTCAGAAAATGAAGGGATTTGTTTGTGTGAAACTAGGAGAGACTATTTTTTATCCTAAAATTAAAACTTAGTTTGATTGATGATTCTAGTGTTTTCTATTCACTTGATAAGGGTCAATAGAGGTAAAAAACTATCTTTGAGGGTTGAAATGGGCCTTAGTCACAGCTAATCTTTTTTAAATGATTTATTTAACTAGACGTGTACTCGGGTACAAACTAGGCTTTTATTCGACAATAGTTTTAATTCGACAATTCTGCAACTTTTGCATTTGGAGTCATGAAAGCGGTTGTATCCGTTTAAAGGGTAAGTTCACGCTTTTTTCGTGTAAAACTTTTTTTTTTCTTGACTTCCGTAAATTTCCTAATTGCTTGACATCCATTAAGAAAATATGTATACATATGAAATGTAGCTGCACATGGCTGCACTTTGTTTTAAAATCAGCATTTTCTCCTGACTTTGCACTTGGCTTCCCCTAATTATTGATGGCTCGCCAAAAAATATCCTCTCCTACATTTCATACACATTTATTTTTTTCTTGTAATTACAAACGCCTGTATGTGCCTCATCACCAAAAGATATTTTCAAAAATGACAAATGGCTTCTCAGTGTCTCAGTGAAATCATAATAAGCATATCTTCATCTCACACAATATTTTTTTTATTAGAAAACGCGTTTACACCTCATTTCAAGCATAACACGACCCTGGCCAAAGAATAATATGCAAATCGCGGTGTGTCTCATTCTCATATCGGGGCTGTGCCTCCCTTCGCCCTTTGAAAAAAAACAACAAAATATGCATTCAACGGTTAATGAGCAAACTTGACTAATTCCTTTCTGAACAAGAGTCAAGCAAAGATCTTTGACAAAAAAATAATCAAAAGCGAAATTTCCCTTTCATTCAGAGCTGATCGAAGAAACCTAAATTAATTTTTCCGAGTTGGGTACTTCCCGGCAAAACTTTTTTCCCACTGAAAAGGCAGCCAAAAACTGCCCAAAATGTCCCCAACTCGTTAAAAATACGATGAATATTGGGTTTGTGTCTCATAATGCCCCAGCTATTGAGTTCGTCCTTATATACTATTTATAAATATATTTTTTTTCATATTTTTTGCTCGAGTCAAAAACGGTATATACCTTAGAATTTTACCGGTATTTTCCCATTTTCAGCATTTTTCCCAAACATCAATTCTAAAAACACTAATATTTTCCTGTCGTAAATGAACGACCCAAAAGCACAAATCAAAACAAATGCTGATTAGGTGATTCATTAGACTGGGCGGTGATTTCTTCTTGGGGAAGAGAGATTTATGGTCTTTTGACTCGATTTTTTTGCGCACACACACATCCCTTTTTACATTTTACTACATTAAAACGGCATGATTATATTACAATTACGCGATTTCAATTGAAAAAAGTGCAGAGAAAAAAGAGTTTGGAGCTTTGGAGCTTTGGAGGTGAGCGTCACTTCCCTCCTTTTTTCTAAATAGTCTTTTAAATGGTGTCTATTCTTCTGAGAGACAGAAAGGAAATCATTTGTGGCTCGCGTGGCTCTCTCGCGAATAAATTAGGGGTTGAAACATGTGTATCGGCTATTTCTGTCAGGAGAGGAGAGGCTGGCTCTATTTATGTTGACGTCTGAAAAAAAAATTGTTTAAGTAAATAAGGCTGGCTTCCTCGCCCTCGGCGAGTATAGTTTTGCCTGCTGCGGTGGTGCAGACGAAGAAGAATGAGAGAAAAATCGAGAGGGATGAATGCAGGTGCATTCGACTATTCGGAAAAAAGGGTGGTTTTTAAAAAGTCAGGTGAGAATGGAGCAAAGCTGGGGGTTTGAAACAGTAGTGTTTGTCCGTCCGTCTAGGGTCTGTTCATCTCTCGGACTATGTATTCCCAAGATGTAATAAATGGGCAATTTAGAAAAATGAAATCAATGTAATTAATAAAGAGACCCCTGGAAATGAAAGAATGGGAAAATGTCACTATCAATTTCGGATTTCCGTACTTCGCTTAAAGCTTCCCAAACAAATTTGACATGAGGACGTTGAAACGAAAGGGGCTCAAATAAAGGCTGCTCACAGAACTATTGATGGAGTTTAACCAACTTTAAAAATCACGTTTGAATTTACCAGATTTATCCTATGCATTAGAACCACCCTAACCAATAGTCGACTCCCAGCTTCGTACATAATCTTGGATTTACCCTCGGACAGCGAGGGATTTTTTTCCTTTTGATTGAAACTGGATGAGACAGTGTTTTGATTTTGAGAGTGTTCCTTCTCCAACTTTTTAATGATCACCAGACAATTTGTGAGTTTGTGAGTGAGAAGTCATGCCCGTTGCGTCTTGTTGTGTCACGCACCCATCACAATTAATATGAGATGTGTGTGCATAATGCAAAATATGTTGTATACACTCTCTTCAAGTAAAATGCAAATGTGATCATTATTGAGATGTGGAATGATATAATAATGATCATCGTCATCATGATCATCATCATCAATATCATCCGACTGTGTGATGATGATGATATTAATGCACCCACACAAGTCGAGAGGAGAATTCGAAAACAAAATAATCATATGAACGTAATTGTGCATTGCATATTGCTCTAGGGATCAGCAATCTGCAATCTGCAACAGCTTGTTTGTGTATTTGCATATTTGCATGAAGTCGTGGGCATAAAAAATGTAAATACAGATGTGTATGTGCGTGGCTTCCTTGTAGGGAATTTTATCACGGGATTCGAATGATGAATGAGATCAACTGAACTGAAGCTGCCAGATTTGATTTTGAAATTCAAACATGAGCAACCTCCTAAAAGTTCTTTGAACGGCCTTCATTCGTGTCAGCTTGGATTTTAAGAGCGGAGAGTCAAACTGGAACGAGTTAAAACTAAATCAGAGTTTGTTATCTGTCAATTTATTAGACAAATGGAGAAATTGGAATTCGACTCAAACAGCTTGCTTTTACACGCTGTACAATCCTCCCAAAAAACTGTCACAAATAATTTCTCCAAATCTGTGCCATGGCAAGGCAAGATCGAACTTTTCGTCGGACAAAGAATCTAATGATATCATGAAAACAACCCTCGACCCCTAAAACCACACTCTTAGAAAACTCGTACAAATCCCGAATAACTCAACCGCCCACTCTTTCATTTCCACGGTCATGAAACATATCAAACACAGCCGGTATTCGAATTGCGGCTAAAACAAACGGTGGCAATTTTACAACTCGGCCTTCACACCATGAAACGATTCCGATCACTGACAATTGTCTATGTACATACATACTTTTCAAATGAACAATGGAAATACATTCTTCATTTGCCGGCAAATCACATAAAGGCCTTAATTATGCTTTCTGAAATCAGTGGCTTTTTGATTGTTTCCTCTCTTCACGATGTCAAAAGAAGAATGGGAGCAATCAAGCGGAGGCAAGACTTGTGGGCAGTAGTGGGAGAGACGACGAAAAATGTAAATTGTAATGTCATCGTGACTCATTATGATTGTGATGTCACTCATTTAGAACCGTATTGTACACCGATCAGATCCGTTTTAACCGCCGCATTTCTCCGAAGCAAGAAAAACAAATCTGGGACAAATTCCGAACAAATTACATAAGATCAATTGGAGCACCAGCGATTTTGTTGTGATTGCAATCATTACGAATCATGATTCCTTCCGAATTTTTAGCAGACTCGTCTTTTGGTCTTGACTTTNTTGGAGCACCAGCGATTTTGTTGTGATTGCAATCATTACGAATCATGATTCCTTCCGAATTTTTAGCAGACTCGTCTTTTGGTCTTGACTTTAAAAGCCTCTAAACGAGTGGGAGGGGCAGTGGGTAACAACAACAACTAACAGAAATTATACGCAAAGCCATACACTCGAACCAGTTCTTTCTTCCAAGACTAAGGTCATTTAAATATAATAACCTCGTGGACGAAAAAATATATATAACGTAGGAAAATTTCCCAACTTTTTCTGTTTGTGCCCGGGTGGGACTTGTCAGCACGTTCACACTACGCAAAAAAAAAGTGTGCAGATTTTTTTTATTTTCTAAGGCCCCCATTTGCTGCATGTTTTGAAGGCATGCATTTTTTGCAATCAGCGAAAAAAATGTGGAGGCTATTTACTTAGAAACACATAGTGGATATATATTTATTTTATGTGGGCTCTCTTCTTTCAACTAATTATTGAGGCCCTCATACTGCCTATATATCATTCCTTACGGCAAATTACGATCATCTTTGTGGACATTTGCATATTATTGAGTAAATTGGACCATCATCATCTGAGCCAACTCCTTGTTTTATTTAATGGCCACCAGCTATGTATGTGTGTTTGTGTGTGTGTGCTCTCAAACTGTGAATTAGGCTAGGGTTGGCCACATTTGTTGATTTCGAGGGGAGGAAAATTGCAATTTGAGTTTATATACGTAGTGCTGATGAATTATTCTCAACGAGTTATGACCGCGAAGGCAGCCGACGCCAGTTTGAAAAAAACAGTAAAAAATTTGCAATGTGCGTTTTTTTAAAGATTTTTCAAAATCAGGCGGATTCGGATTTGACTTTCCGAGAATACTAATATTTCCACAAAAAATTAAACTATAAAGCGAATCATCATCCAAAACTATCCGAAAGTTGTACGCAGTATTTTATTTAAAAAATATTTTAAGTCCATTTTTTATGCCACTGTAATACTGCTTTTCGTTTTGACTTGTTTTTCTTTCTTTTGCGTGCATTTCGATTTATTTGTAAATTTAGCATTCAACTTGTCCCTGCCGCCATCATCGTCTAGTCTAAATTGAGTTTTGCCGAATAACTACCCACATAAAGTATATTTAGGATCTGCGCATTCTCATCTAATTTCAATGTCCGCATGCATCACCGAACCGTACTCAAAGTTTTCTCTTCTTTTTTTGACGTCAAAAAATCAGCATAATAATCAACGGAGGAAAGGGAACAATCTCTCTACGTGACAATGACAATGACATGCACACACACACACACACACAAAGCTCTCATGTCTTTCCAATTTACACTTAGAAACTTTTCAACGACAAAACTTTTTCTTGAAGAAACCGATTCGACTTCAACTTGTGTATTAAATTTTATATATGTAAATATGCACGTATTGGCCCATATATGAATTTAAATATTCATATCACTCACCGCAAGTTGATAATGGACAAGACAAGTTTGGATGTTGTACAGAATGCTCACGGTAATTTTAGTTTTTTTGGTAAATTTTAACGAGTTAGCATATATCGCGTTGAAAAATAGTCAAGCCTATCTTTGGGGTATATAGAGAATTACATATGCAGTTTGAAGTAGATTGCGCTTTGCCTTGCCCACATCCGAGACATGTGCAAATAGCTGCGCTGTACGTATCCTAATTCATACTAAAAATTTACCTTGTCCATTACCAACACGCGGTGAGTGTTATTCGTATTTTTTTGCAAACCCTTCTGACAATTCGAACAATTCCTTCTGACTTTCAACAGCTTCATGCGCAATTAAAATGCACACATTCGAATCATCAACTCGTGTGTTCATTAGCCATTAGCCGAATGATAATTTTCTTGGAGAAGGGAATATTTAGTGTTTACGTTTAGTAACCATTCATTTATTTGAAATTAAACCCTTGATATGATTTTTTATTTGACTGAAGGTCGCTCGATTCTCTACATTTCTCTCTCTTGTTCTGAGAGAGGCATATAATTCATTGATATCCTTCTGCTCAGCGATTGCTCACATTACGTACACTCATATTTTAAATATATATCATTTTGTGTGTGACATGCACTTTGTAAATAATTAGCGTAAGCAAATAACACAGCCATGTGCATGCTTTTGGTATGGCATATACATAAATGTAGCATGCCCTCAAAAAACGAAATTAATGTGCTCCGATTACGCAACAATTTTGACTTTTTTCGCCTAATGGCCAATGAATCAATGAGTCATTTGATTAGTCCACAAATGCAAACAAATAATCGTAATCGCAGTCGTATAAATATATAACCATGTAGCAAAGCAACTGCTGATTGTCTGCACCTGCAAATCCGCTTCTTAAATGCCAAGAATGTTGACAAGGTGAGGTGAAGTCGCCAAGCTTGGCTTTCATCAGTCAAAATAAATCTTTGTCGAGCTGAAATAAATTTGTGTGCAAAAATATATTTTTTATTACATTTGCAGTTCCTTTTCACAGCAGCAGCTGCGGAGCTGGAGTGGAGGCGGTGGGCATTTCCCCGCCCAAAGCTTTTTTTCCACTGGGATGTTGCAAAAGCAAATTTGTCCAAAACTGCCGACATCTGTCCAAAAATGCCCAAATCCCATTTTAAATTTGTTGGGTGATTTGTCTCACAATGTCTCAACCCTTTGGGGTTCCCATGCTTTATACAGCACTCGAGTTTTGGGTACTTTTTCAAGCTTTTTATATGTAGATTTTGTTTGAGTCCAAAATGGTATTTACCGGTATTTGCCATTGCTAGCTTTTCCCAATTCCAACACTAATGGAAAGGAAGTGTATAGCCTTCATAAAATACTCCCTATCCGAAGGCTTCCGACAGTCTCGATTTAATTCGAGTCTGTATGATTTTAATGTGACCAGAGTAATAGTATTTATTTTTACGTGCTAAATTACCTCGTATGGGCCAAGAACGAAATATGTCGGAAAGTATGTATATGGGCCGTGCAAAAAAATAGGATTTATTAGGTGCACTGGTGCCATTCGTCAATCAAAAAAATGTGACTTTGCGCAGGGACTACAGATAATGATGTAACGATTGACGGGAAATGGATGAATGGAAGTAATTACGGAGAGTCAAGTCAAAGTAGAGGTTGACAATTAGTCGAAGGAATTTTTTTAGCAGCAGCATTTAAATTTAGATGAGGCTTTTGTCCGTCTGACAGCGATTGTAATAGCAGTGTGGATGATGATTGAAATGACAAAAATGGGGAAGGGGTTTTAAAAAATCGAAAGATATTTACTATCTGACTCTTGAAATTGAAAGAATGATGAGAGACTAGGATTTTTCCAGTCTTCCAGAAAAAGTCGCAGTAAAACAATAAAAGTTTTTCAAAAATATGTTAAAGTCGATGAATCCGATGGTCATATATGAAAGCAGCCATTGACTCGGCTCCTTCTTTCGACCCCTACGGGTTAAAAAGGTTTTCTAAGTCCGCGGATTTTTTTAGGCCCATACTGGGGTTGGAATTGGGAAAAAATAAATATTGGCAAATACTGGTAAAACTCAAAGTTAAATGCTATTTCAGACTTAAGCAAAATTTGTAGGTGCTTTGAAAAACTGTCCAAAACTTCTACGCCATATATACAATGTAAAAAGTGGGGGCATTGTGAGACAAATTCAGCACAAGTGATGAGCAAAATTGAACCTTTTAGACATTTCCTAACGACATTTCCATTTCGAAACGTTTTCCCATCTTATTGGCAAAAACCTGTGGCTGAGAAAGCCCCAAAAATTAGCCCATGCACATATATGCAAAGTCACATATAATTTCGAAAAAAATACAGTCTTAACTGACATGACTGCGATTTCCATCCTTCACAGTGCTATTAATAGGACTTCGACATTTCAGACACGATTCTTTTCGATTTACATATTCATCATGTACATACATTCGTCAATGCGACATAAGTAAATAACGAGTGACTCGGTCTCAAAACAAAAATAAATAAATAAATGAGTACTGATGGGTGTCATGTACACTAGCACAATTCTTGTCAAAGCTCGACACCATCAATTGACTTGAACTCAAACTTTATTTTCTCAAAAAAAACTAATGGTGACATTTTCTTTGTTCTTAGGAAATAGCATTGGTGGTGGTGGTGAATGGAGGCCATTTCTTAACCCAACATGCTATTATTAAATGACTATTATTGTATGATGACATTTGTCCCCGTCAAGAGCATAATTTAAAGCATGAGTTGCATACTATACATACCTACACTACATCTGTGACACTTGTGTCACTGCGCCCCAATCAATTTCTCATCCATTCTTCAGGTGGATTCGAGTCATTTCAATTACTCACCCTTTATTATTACTCTTGAAGAAAAAAAACGTTTGCACAAGCATTTAACATGCAGATCTGTGTAGGGCTCGAAAGCTGTTTGAACTTCGAAGCTCGAACCAAGAGAAATATAAAAAATATGTACTCTATGTGCCCTACACACATATTTGGAGTCGCCTTCTTAAATAACAGTCACATTAATGATCTATGGGGAATTATAAGGCAATCTACTAAATACTAATTTTGACAAAATTGGATACATCTCGAATACATTTCCATATATCTCATTACACAAGACATGTATTATACAACAAGAGACATATACATGGGTAAGAGGAATTTTACTATTATGGCTTCTTTCAAAGTGGTACGTATGTATGTATGTACATATTCATGCATACTGGCTGAAATGAGAAAAATTAATTGAGTCGGTTGAATTATTTAGAACATGGGTGTAGGCAGTGTAATTAAGGGGTAAAAAAAGATGCACTTCTCGTTTCTTGGGGTACTCGCTGCTCGAATGAAGAATGAGGTATTGATGACCGATTCGCGAAAAAAATTGGGCAAAGAAAGAGATGGATGGAAAGGTGAGTAGCCTGACGTCCCTGTTTATGGTAGGGTGAGCCACATTGCTGCTTTTTTTCGAAGGAAAATCTGACCTGTGAATTCTGATCTGTAGAGAATTCAGTGGTTATAAAAAGTGACAAATTTTCAAATTTGAATGGAAAAATGGCAAATTTTCTAGCAGAAAACAGATTATTTCACGGATTCTTTAGCCCTACCTTACACGATAATAAAGTTGGATTTAAAATTAATTGTGAAGCAATTTTGGCGAAACGATTTTTTTCCCATGGAAAGATTTACCTTAACTTTTAAATGTTTTTTGACAACTTTTGAATAACCAAATATATCACTTTAAATTTTAAAAAACGTTTATAATCACAGCCGAATCAAAACACTGTTTCCTACTGATATTTAAATTCTCTTTTCAATCCATATATGTTTGTATAGGATTTTCTATTTTTTCTCTGATTTTTTCTTTGCATTTTCTGTAAAACAAACTTGTGCCAAACTGCCAAAAACATGAGGCAAATTGAACCTCGACGATCTCCATCAAATTTTCATCATTCTGCCTTTTGGCTCGCCCTATTCATACATGCCCAACTCATTCTTATTTTCAGCAGCGGACGGTCCCCTCTTCGACTCGATTCTTTTTCTCCCAAACTCAAAATATCCAAAAATATTCCCTCCAAATGATCAAAGTCGTTTATATTTCGCCTCTCCAAAACTGATTTAAACTTAAATACATATGCAATATGAGTCTCTCTTTGCATCACTGTCGCACCTTTCTCATCCATTTGACATTTCAAAATGCGACAAAAGACAAAAAAAATTGGGACACGCTGGTACAAACAGCAAAAACACACACGCACGCCAGTTGTACATTTGTTTTGCACATTTGCTGCTGCAGCAAAAGGACGAAAAAAGTGAAATAAAAGTAACGACGCTAATGCACTCATTGACATAATCTATTGTATTATTATTGGTGGAGGACATTGATTTTTTTCCACACAGCTCTCGACATTAAAACAACTTTTTATTTGTACAAGTTTTTTTTCTTCTTTAGATTTTCGATCGCCATTTTTGAATGAGATGTGATGATATATGGTTGATATGGCTGTTGTGCATAACTCCATTTAATTTCATTTTTCTTGCCGTTATCTGAGCTGCGCATCAGTCCAATTCATTCACTTTTTTGAGATGGTGAGTGTGTCTCTTTTTTAATGTGTGTTTGTGTGATGAAATCATCCTGATATATATTTTTTTTCTAATTCTCAGCAAGCCCCTTTCTATCTATCCATGTACTTTTGAATATTCAAGAATGCAACTCATTCGGCAGAGAGGTAAAGGTCACCGCAGGATTCATTTCAGGTGTGTGTCATCATCTCCATCATTGGCGATGTAATTGAGTTGACCACTTGACCACAGCCAGATTAATGTGTGTTTGTGTATGTGGCTTTGGCTTTGACTTTATGGATGTCGCCATCATGTCCAGCTCGCACTGTCCCACTGAAGCCATCGCATGTCGAATACAGGTGCTTGTCGATGTGCTACTGTGCTCGGCAAGTGTCCAAAAATTGCAATATTTTTTTTCTCTTGTTGGATGCAGATTGAAGTGGGACAAAGCCAAAAAAAAGGTGGAGGATTGTGTGCATGTAGAAAAAAATTTGCCGGCTACATGACATAATGAGCGAAGGGGTTTCAGGTGTGGGTCGAGTTGAATGGAAGGATAAGTGAATTAGTTTGCTCGGTTTTTGCTTATATGTATGTGTTAAGAAGGCTGAGAGAGGCCGAAGTTTGTTTTTTTGTCAAAATGTAATACGAGCGTTCAAATATAGTTTTAAGGATAGCGCAAATTAATTCCAAACAAAAACAGTTAAGGAGGCATAATTCTAATCTAAAATCGGTTTATATAAATACACCTTCGGTTAACAGTTGATCGCAGTAGCACCGGATATTTTTTGAAAAAAAAAAACTGAGTCGAATGAAAATTAAGCAGTTGTTAGAAAATTTGAGTCTATAGTAAAACCTCATTCATGCACTTGAAGCCGTTATCATGAGATTTTTAAAAATAATTTCCTAAAAATCGTCTTCCGATACAGCAATGTATGTGCATACATACTTATTATTATATCCTCGTAAATATTACATCCTCGGGCCTTAGGTATGAGAATTGAACCGTCACACGGTCCAAAAGAAAAACTACCCGTAATCCCTAATCCGGGTATAATAGTTTTTAAAAAAACTTGAAGCCCAGCCCAGCCTTCAACTCTTCTAAAATAAAACATTGACTGCCGAAGAAAAATCCTTTTTTAAAATTTAATCTGTGCGACTAGAATATTATGGTAATATAAATACATACCAGTAACTAAAAAAAGATATACTTTGACGATCAACAATCAAACTCACGCTCACACACAAACATTTTTTCAGGTAGCCACTAGCCAGTTATAGCGTAGGCGAGATGAGAGAGAGAGAGACTTGTATTTCATGAAGAATATAAAAAATGCTGATTGAATCCAACAAATCCCGTTACAGTTACGATACATATACTCAAAGGGAGAGAGAGAGAGAGAGAGAATTATATTTTTTTGGCATTCCTTTCTCTCGTCACACACTTCACTCTAAAGTCCGAGTCAGTCAGTCAGTTGGGTCGGTGCAACAGAAACTCGCAACTTTGTTCGAATTGTCCGAAAGTGTTCGTGCAAAGTATAAAAATATGTGTGTCCCTATCACATTGAATGTTGAATGGGGAAAAATCGCTTCTTTAATCTCCTATATGATATGAAGGAAATGAGAATTGAATGCAGCTGAGTTTTGCATT
Source organism: Seira sanloemensis (assembly GCA_027743915.1). Classification (NCBI taxonomy): domain Eukaryota; kingdom Metazoa; phylum Arthropoda; class Collembola; order Entomobryomorpha; family Entomobryidae; genus Seira; species Seira sanloemensis. The sequence continues at coordinate 3,100 of JAHZMY010001931.1, read as the reverse complement.
TTGTATGGTGTACGGCACGGCCGATTTCCTGAAGAAAATAAGCTTCTGTTGCTGCTGCTGCCTAAGGGCAAAAAAACTGAAACTGCATAAGATGTGTGAGCAAGAGGCAAGAGGGAAGATGTCTGCATTTTGTATGGTGTACGGCACGGCCGATTTCCTGAAGAAAATAAGCTTCTGTTGCTGCTGCTGCCTAAGGGCAAAAAAACTGAAACTGCATAAGATGTGTGAGCAAGAGGCAAGAAAGATGCCAGTTTACTACATTTTTTGCTTAGGAGCTTTAAAAACCCGCAAAAATCGACCGAAAAGACTGGTTCAGCAGGACACACGAAACACACGAAAGTTGAACTTTAGAAGCGAAGAGTCCGATAGTAAAAAAACATGTAGAAAACAAAAAAGTTTTTTTTGAAGAGCGTTTTTTTTGAAGGTTTGAGGACCTTTTTCTCACATCATGATTGTTTTCGGCCTTGCTGAAGAAACGTCGTAGCTGAGACTTACTTTTAAAGCATGTTTGTCCGACTACTTGTAAGCTTTTTAGGTTTTAACCTTACAAAGATTTTGACCGCTAAACTTTTATTTAACAAAAATGACGGTCTTGCAGGTGGACTTTTCTAAAAAAAAACGGCATCATTTAGCGGCAAAATAATGCTAAAATCGTTGGCTGCGTTAAAATGCAGACAGTAATATTTATCCTTCGACTCAAACTTTTATGGATAATTCAAATAGAAATTAGTATTGGAATTCTTTTTGCAGTCAAAAGTTTTTTCCCAGTGGACTGGAAAAACGGTAAAAGCATAAGTATTACCTTTCTGGAAAGGGTCCAAAACTGATTGAAACTTCGGGAAAATGCGCTACACCTGTCGTATCCGGTCTTTTCTTTCCTTTTCTTTTCTTTTCTTTTACACCACTAGTTTCACAATGCCCCTACCATCGAGTTTCTGAGTTTTAAATTGGGTTCTGTCTTGGATTTCACTGGCATTTGCTCATTCCTATTTTCCAGATTCCGACTTCAAAATGAACTTACATATGTATATATATATATATAAATTTAACTCATAAATGGAATTACCGACGAACAATATTTATTGACTATTTACCTAAGTCATCAGTCAGGATTGAAATTAAATAAGCTGTCGGACTACAAGCATCTCAGTTCAAGGTATAATGTAATTGGTACATATTTGCATTGAATCAATCGCTTCAGCTACGTACATATGTACATATTGGTCTTAGAGCCAGTTGATTTCCTCCGCCACATTTTTAATACGAAACGTCAAACTTTGGACTACTGGCTATTACTATAACTCCGCTGGTCTCTCTTTCTTTCTTTCTTTTTTCCCTGATGATGATGTGATGAGGCCTACTGCATGACTCTAAATCTAAAACAATCTGCTTCTTGCCACAGGGACTAGCCAGTGCTAGAGCAGCGCGATTTAATATTGATAATTTTCAGGTTCATGCGATGGCGATATTGCGATGAGCGTCTCTTCAAGAGTGAAACACGTTCTTCCATCTCGAAACTCGGCGAAAGAATTTTTTTCCGTCTTTGTGTTTTGTATGTGTATTAGAGATATTTTGTAGAAAACATTTTTTCCTGTGCACTGTGTGTGCCTTAATTTCGCATTTTTTTTCTCCTGATGCCTGAAATGATGTCGTCGTGAGATCGTGCTGTTGTCGATTTAACTGACGGTGAAACAAAGAACAACTCCGTCAGCCGAAGATAGAAAGAAGAAGAGAAAAAAACTGTTCTATTCTTCCTCTCTCGACTTTGTTTGACAGTTAATAATTCCTCAAGTCTTAAAGGCCTATTCACAGATTACACTTAATCCACATTATTATTGTTATTACAGCGTTCGAGGCTCAAAGGGGACCGCATGAGGAGTAAAAATAAAATTGAGAGATTTTGCAAAGAAAAATTTTTTGTTGTGATCAGCCTCACTTCCGTTTCACGGAGAGAAGGAGGCGTAGATGATGATGCAAAGTAAAAATGAGCGAGATGCATAATTCGCAATAGTTTGCACAAACTGCACCGTCGAATGTCGAAGGAGAATTAACTGTGTCTTGCAAAATGTGGTAGGGTTCGGACCCATTTTCAAGGAGAAAGATGTAATTTTTTTGTAAAGTGTGTTTTTGCGAATAACAAATAAGTCACATTTTTTGTTATTTCAGACTTGATGCATATTTCAAATCATAAAAAAGTTGTGGAATTGGCATAAGTTTCTCGCAGTGTTTTGGAGTATGCTTCAAATTTGCTAGGGCTTTAAAAAATATTTTTTAAGAAGACTTTGACTCGGTTTGGAGACTCGTTTTTTATGAAGAGATTTTAATAATCCGGGAAACGGGCCTTCAAAAATGCGTTATTTTTAAAACAAAAATTACTTTCTGGATGATTCTGATTATAATTTTTTGCATTTTGCTTTTTCCTAAATTTTACGTGAATTTGTTTTACGTGAAAAAAAGTTTTGAAGAACTTTGCGTTCATTTTAATTTTTGAGTGTTTTAAACCAACGTACTCAACGCTCTTACTTACATAGACTTGACTCGAGCAAAGACCAAAATTAATGTAAGAAAACAAATAAATGAGAGTGTTGTGGTTGCGGAAAATGGTAATTAGCTAATTAGTGTGAAGGGACATGATGCTACGCTGAGGTTTTTGAGATGACAAATTTCCTCGCACAAAACAACTTCTTCTTTTACAGCTTTCACCCGATACTCAAACTAAAGTTGAAAGTAAATAGCCCCAACTCACTCATAACTCTTACGTGTGGCTATTGGGGTGATATGAAAAAAAAATTTGCATTGAAAAAATAACTCGAGTAAAGCTCGCGCACTTCAGAACTGGGGCAGTGATTGATTCCATATTTCGCCCCAGAATTTCTTATCCAAATGGAAAAAAACTTTAAATTTGAAGCTAAAGCATTTCCTCTTTTTTATGAGAAGAATACAAATGTCAGAGAACTTTTAATCGCGATTCTGTCGATGATTTTTTCTGCAAGAGAAAAGCTTTAAAGATATTTATTTTCATAACTTACCTGTTGCCACAATGATCGAGATGAGGGGCACTATGAGCAACTTGAGACTTCTGCAGAAGGGAGCCATCTCG